>NJDC01006330.1:106854-128063 GCA_002245475.1 Calephelis virginiensis
CAAAGAGGTAGGCAGAGACATTCTATATATATTATATTATTTAAAAACGTTGCTGGTCGAGAGGTTAGCGTACACTGCTAACTCCACCGCGAGACTCAGGTTCGATTTTGGGTATTACAGCAGAGTATTGACTGCCTAGTTAGACGAAAGGTTATCATACACATCTAAAAATTGCGAGGTTTGGGTTCGCTTCCCGTCATTTGTGTGATAAACATATTTTAGCTCATTTCTAGGTGTGACTGTTTAATTTGTTCTGGTATCTATATAAGTTAATTTTAATTGTACATTTAAAAAAGTTTTTTTTATTATAAGGTCTAAGAGAAAATATATTTATAATTTCATTCATAAAATATTATTTTATTTATTGGAAATATCACAATTAGATCCTACCTTGTAATTTATTTAAGAAAAATGCCTTGTTTATTGTTATAGAATTATTTTATTATTATTTTAATTATTAGAAAAAGAAAATATTGTAATTTGTTAAGAAAAATGCGTTGTAAATTGTAACGTAATTGTTGTATTATTTAAATATTAGAAAAATAAAAATACTAATAATTGTCAATTTTTTACAGAATTACTAAATTTATACAAATTGTCAATATTCTTTCAGTCAAGAAATAAATGGCGTTTTTATTATTTATTTTTATTTATTTTTTATCTATAAAAGTCGTGGGTGCCCTGGTTGTGCCTCTGTGTAACTCTTCGGGGATATGGGCGTGAAGATACTTTATTTATATAAGTATTCTTATATATCAGTATCGTTGACTTACACCCATAACACAAACATATTGTTTGCTTATTTGGGTCTAATCCCAAAATAAGCAAAGTTTGCGTATTTTGTCCAGAGATATTATTTGTATAGTCTATGTTTTTCGCTTCAAACTAGGTATGTGAAACCCTCTTTAATATTCCTCAGAAAACTTTCAATTTAAATTATACAGGGCTAATGTTAACCAAAGAAAACAGTGATAACTTACTAAAGTATGTTTATCCTGACCGTGTTTCAGCCTACTTAGTTTTAGTTAGGACTAAGTTTTGGAACGTTACTAAAATTAAACCGAGGTTGATCGAAATATTAAAGATTTATTTATAATATAAACTATAAGTTTCCCTGTGTTGGTCAGGGCTCATTTGCAGAATAGACCAATCTGCCTAACTGCCAGGCAGCTCGCAAAAGCATAGGTTTCACGTCACTAACACCGTGAAATCAGACTAGGTGGTAGAGTTTCGCAGCGACTCGCCCTGATTGGTAACACCACCTTACCTATTCCTGCCGCCATAACGTCAGCACTTGCCGTTGATGTATTTCGGTTCGGAGGATAAGATAGGTACATTTACTTTTGCTCGAGGCCTAACATCCCGGTTTTAGGTGAGCAATGCACTATTACTACCTTTGGTGTCTCTAGGCGGCGTGAATTTCTTACCATCAGGAAATCCGTCTGCTTGTTTGCCTTCTAAAAAAACAAGCACAAAGAGAAAGATTCTGTAAGAACCCAATTTGAGACGTTGATCAATTAAAATATATTTTTTGTAGTAAGACGGAAGAAATCTAAATATTTAAAATGTTCAAAGTACAACAAAGTACAAATTACGCCATGCCAGCTCCACCTACGTGTTGAAAGTTTTATTTCAGTCCGAACATTGCATGTGACCGGTGTGAAATAATGGTACATAATTGGTGTTATTAGTGTAATAAGCCAAAAAACGTTAATAAATTGTTGCTTCAAAAGATTTCATGTAGCTTTATGTAAGTAAAAAAAGAATTATTCAACTAAAAAAGTATCTTCACGCCCATATCCCCGAAGAGGTCGGCAGACACATCTAGTGCACCCACGATTAGCCGAAGATATTAAGTCCCACAATGTGATAGGTGTGCCTTTCGGCAACTGGGCACATATCCAATCCCGGGCAACATTTGTTTATTAGAAAATTGGAAAAACCACATTTTTTTTGTTGCTCGACCCGGAAATCGAAAGCGGGACCTCCTCAAGTCAAGTCCAACACCTGGACTAGACCACAGAGGCGATTATTTAACTATTTTTTTTATCACTACATATAAAACAAAGTCAATTTCCGCTGGATCTCCCTTGTCCCTTAGTATGCTTAGATCTTTGAAACTACGCAACGGATTTATTAATAGATAGAGTGATTCGTAGAAGTTTATTATTTATTTTAAAAAAACGTATCTTCACGCCATATCCCCGAAGGCAGAGGCACAACCAGGGTACCCACGACTCCCTGTAGTACCGGGTGCCGAATAGGGCTACGGTATCATCTGCCTGTCGTAGGAGACAACTAAAAAGGGACTGGGACAGTAAGTTAACTGATTGGGGTGTCAGTTGTCTTGAAAATCAGCCCGGGACGAGAGGCAGTATATCATGGTGTAACCCCATGCTGCTGTCGTCAAAGTGCTGGTATCAGAAGATTGACTCTTCTGAGCGGATGAGCCTGCAGGCACGTGTAAGGGTGTCACTCGATACGCACAGAGGATGGTCACCGATTGGTTTTCGGCATAACCCGCCACTTCCAATGAAACTGCGGGTATCCATGAGGATTTCCACTCGTTAAAAAAAGGGCACTGACGACTAGCTGAAGACACTAAGTCCCACAATGTGATAGGCATCAAGCCTATCGCCAACCTGCCAACCTGACATATCCATTTCCGGGCAACGTTATTTTTATTCGAAAATTAAAAATAATCACTTTCTAATTTTTTTTGTTGCCTAAACCGGGGATCGAACACGGGACCTCCAGAAGTCAAGTCCGACACCGGACCGCCAAACCACAGTGGTATTATTATTAGAAATGTATTTATCTATTTTATTTTAATTCTTTATTGGACTAAAATAAATGTATAAAGTACAACAAAAACACAGACAAAAAAACATTTTGACATTAAGTTCGCCTTTTATACATTTAAAATTATCAGTTTAAAGTTATATTGGTAAGCGAAGCACACAAATGATTTATAGCACTGGCCTACACTCATTTTGGTGCCTAAGATTTTATACTTGATTTTGGATGTGTTTGGTGAGCTGATATGAGAAATCTAGTCCCTTTTTTCATATCAGCTCATGTTCATTACCAAAAATCGATACCAAAGTATGCAGAATATAAGCGAATTACCGCATACTACGGTATACGTATACGCGTAACTGGTTTTCGTTGATCTTTCATTATATACTCACCGCATATGTACTCCTAACAATAATATCAGGATCGTAACATAATAACAACATCTCTGCGTACTTTCCATAATTAATTTATACAATTAATTAAATGTGGAAAGTAATTAATTAATTAAAAATGAATTTATTTTATTTAATCTGTGGTGTAACGCTCGCTGACCGCATTCGTAACAGTAGGATCCGAAAAGAAGTGGGATTGAAAGAAAAATTGGTGTTAAAATGCGAAAGGGCATGCTCCGCTGGTTCGGTCATGTCGAAAGAATGACAGATAAAAGATTGACAAAGCAGATATACAATGCGAGTATGGATGGATGTTGGTACCCGGGTCGACCAAGGTTGACATTCCACGATTAGATCACTTGGATATTATCCGAGGGTGATGTCAAGAGTCTCCAAAACCGGCGTGTTTGTATGAAAAGGGTAATGAATATGAACTAAGATAGACAGCGTATTTTTATTTTAGCACTTGCCCTGTGCTTGGGCTAAATTTTCTATAAATTTTAAAGAAAGAAAAAATTTCGAGCAAATTTAAGTTCACCGGCTACCTTACGGTCAACGGCAAGCGTTGGACGTTATGGTGGCAGGAATAGGTAAGGCGGTGGTACAAATCCGGACGAGTCGCTGCGAAACTCTACCACCTAGTAGGATTTCACGGTGTTAGTGACGGTAAGCCTTTGCTCGCCTTTTACGAGCTACCTGGCAGGAAGGCAGCTGGTCTATTCTGCAAAGGAGCCCGGACCAACACGGGTAAAACTTCAAGTAAATATACGTTTACGAAAATTAAATATTTTTCTCGATTTTACTGAAATTTATTCACATTAATTCATACTTCATGGCAATGGGACCACTTTGGAAGTACACTCTTTAGTGCAAAAATATAGGAGTCGAACTTATAACCTCCTTTTTTCAAGAGTGTTAAAAATAGTCACTCTCCAATTCAGCTTTAATATATCAATATCTAAAAGGAATAGTAATTTATAAAAATTATCTTTAAACCCATATCCCCGAAGAGTTAGAGGCATCAGGGCACCAACGACTAGCCGAATCCCGAGCAACGTTATTTTTATTACAAAATTGGAATTTTTACAAAGCTGGAAAATTGGCTACTACTTTTTTTGTGGTCTATCGCGGTGGTAGATGGTGGGAACATTAGCTAGGTTTGGAAGACCTCCTACCACAACAGTTACACGGCTTACGCGGAATTAGCAAAACTATTGGTCGCCAATTGGTCTAAATTCGACGATAAGTTGATAAGAATGCCATCTTCATTTCTTAAGACCAACTGCTTCGTTTTCTGAATAGTTAGTGCGCAATGTGATCTTTTATCGTCAACATCAATATATTTGTTTGTGTGTCAAATGCATGGTAGTGTGGGTAATGTTTTATTTATTGATTTGATGTACTTTATAAGCATTATTATTGAAAAATATTAGCGTTCTACACTTATCCTTCATATAAACTATAAGTGTGCCAAATTTCATGCTTCTCCGTCAGCGAAATTTTCGTAAATATACATATATATATATATATGAGGCCAAAACTTGGGACCCCTATTTAAGAAAGTTTTATAAAAGTTTATTCTACATCTGATCTGTTACAATTTATTTCCGCAAATCAACGCCTGATTCGATAAAATATCCAGTAAAACTAATGTGCTGATAAGTACAAAACAGTAACTCCGCGAGTAAACATTAGTTTAAATTATTCATTAAATTTCGATTTCACCGTCTTTTAAATACAATGCGAATCATATTACCTCATCATAATGAGATCAAAAGAATTTATACTCGAAGGATTTGGAATACAAAATACCGTAGCTACAAATTGTAAGGTTCATTGGAAAATAATTTTCAGATTGTTATGGCGATAGTATTTCAATATTCTATTCAACATATTATTACCGAAATTTGTTATCTATATATTAATACGTGATGCCAAAACTTTGGACCGCTTTTTATGAAAATTGGACAGGAGCATAAAATTTGGCATTCTTATAGTTTATGTGTAGCAGAACGCTAATTTTTTTAATATAATGCTTATAAAGCACGTTAAATCCATAAATAAATACCCACACTACCATGCATTTGACACACACTATCAAATATATTGATGATAACGATAAATGATCATAGATGGCGCACTAAAAAGTTTGGAAACAAGGTAGTTGTTCTTGAGAAATGAAGATGGCGTTCTTATCAACAAGATATAAAAATTTACTATAGTCGAATTTCGACCTATGGGCAAGCACTAGTTATTGTAAAGTTGTGTAGGTTATTTCCTCCGTTTTGTTTTCGGTTGAAAGTTTTGAGCAATACTATCATTGCTTTTGCTTTTTCTTTTTTCCTGATTTTTCTACGTGATAGAAAAAAATCGAAATCACCAATTCGTTTTAATTCTATAGTTGTTGGCACTAAAAGTATCTTCACGCCCATATCCCTGAAGAGCTAGGCAGAGGCACAACCAGGGCACCCACGACTAGCCGAAGACACTAAGTCACACAATGTGATAGGTGGCAAGCCTATGGCCAACTGGGCACATATCCAATCCTAAACAACATTTTTTTTTATTAGAAAATTCGGAAACCCAAACTTTCTTTCTGTTGCCCAACTCGGGAATCGAACCCGGGTTCGAGCGGTTCAAGTCCAACACCTGAACCGCTAGACCATACAGGCGATTTATTGGCACTAGTTTCAGAATTTGCCATTAGTCAAGACAAAATCTGCATCAAGTTACCCGATTTGACAAAATTGGGTTTAAAATAATCAAAATTAGTTTAATTCCAAATAAAACTATTTAATTTGCAAATTTCTGTTGAGTTTATGTATACGTATTATGGTTTGACAAAACAGAAAAAACAGTGCGTTATGAATGAATTGGACTTACCGGAAGTCAAAAATCAATAATTACGAATAAAACTACCTATCACACTGCAGGACTTTGTGTCTTCGACTAGTCTCTAGTTGAATGGTTGTGCCTCTGCCTACCTCTTCGATATACCTCGGGGATATGGGCATAAAGATACTTTTATAAATATAAACCGATTTTGATTACTATATTTTTGTTGTGTTAGTTATTATCAAAAGAAGGTTTGTCTACAAAAAATATTCAAAGGTAGGTCAACATAAGGTTTGTCGGATTAGTAACTATTTCCATACTAATAAATGTTAACATATTTTATGTTTTCCATCGTCGGAATTAGTAAAACTACCAAATATTCATATTTTTAAATGAAGAAACACTAGTACTGTTTTACGTATCACTTATAATTTATTATTTTATAAATAGCCTACCGGTTTCGCTTATGACACCTTCATCAGGGCTAGAACTTAAACTACTAAACAATATTTTTGATTAATAAACATAAATTCATTTCATAGTGGGTGGATACAAAAACTTTAATACGTTATACAATGGAGTTGCTATTTATTGATTTTTCCTCACTGAATTTGAACAAATAATAATAAATACCATGTCAATTATCTCCACTTCATTAATTAATTACTTAATTGAATTAGCTGTTTAATACATATTAGGTAAAACTTAATTATTTATGCTTGAGTCAGTTAATTGCAAGAAAAACAAGAAGAAAAAATAATAAAGGTGACATGGAGGAAATTATAAGTGATACGTTAAACAGTAAAAGTGTTTCTCCATTTAAATATATAAATAAATGTTAACATTATTTAATTTTTTTTTATAAAATGTCAAACGGTTTTCAGACGCAAAATTTCAATATAAATATAAATATTATGCAAATTGGAGAGTACCTACAGATTTTCTCATTGCAATTAGTTCAAAAGTAATACATGATGGCAATTTCATTTAATATTTTGTGTCTTTAAAAATGACCGCCTCGTTAGTCGAGTGGCTAGCGTACACGCCTAACTACACCGATCAACCGCGAGGCTCGGGTTTGAAGTTCGGGTTCGGGATCGATCGACAGGCATTTGTGTGATGAACATTTTAGATGTCTGCATTTCCTGGTCAGGGTGTTTATTAAATTTATTCTGGTATCTATTTAAGTATTTCTATGTATTAGAATCGTTGACTTACACCCATAACACAAGCATATAATTTGCTTACTTTGGGGTTAGATTTAATGTGTGTAACTTGTCCAGGGATATTTATTTATTTAAATAAACAACTATTACTATTTGTTAGAAAAATGATTCTTTAGGCTTTTATCATAATTTTTAACTACTTCTCAAGTTATATACATTTACTCATATACAAATAACACTCACTGTAGGTCGAAAAATATTTCCACAATATCCCTTAAGATCAACACCAAATGGTTGTACCACTTCCAGATTTTTGGTCCTATGATTCTAAAAGAGGCTGAGGTTCTCAATTTTACTATTTTTACTACGCGAATACTCAGCCAACAACAAAAAAAAATTAATGGTTTTTTTAGAAAGATAGCTGTGATTCCGAAGCGGACCCATATTAATTTTATCATAATTAATAAAGTCGATAAGATATACAAAAATGTATGCATAATGTAAGTATAATTACTCAAAACTACTAATTTAAAACTACCAGTAGTTGATAAAATGTATGTGAGACAATCTCAGAATAATTTGCTATCTTTGGCAAAAATATTTATCAAATAGCGACGTGGGAGGTATCTTATTAAGTAATTGGGGTCGCTTTTTGCAATTTTATTCTGTCTAATTATAACAACTGTATTCAGATATTCTAGTCTTCAAAAAGCCTGAAAAGAAACGCGGGGGAGGGATTTTACTGGATGTTATTTATAGTGACGAAAAAGACAATGTTATGTTAATTAATTTCTCTAAATCCACATGAATTGCCTTTAAAATGTACCGATTTCAGATTAAATATTGAAACTCAATCTGCACCACAAAATGGCCGTTTATATCAATGTAAATTAATACATATCATGTGTAAACCCTACATTTAGGATTAGAAACTACTCATGACTTCACATATGGAACATAATTCTGCTAATTCACCTCTGTGGTGTAGCGGTTCAGTCGTTGGACTTGACTGCTTGGTTTGAATTCCGGGTTGGGCTACAAAAAGAAAATTGGGTTTTTCCAATTTTCTAAAAAAAATGTTGCTTGGGATTAGATATGTGACCGGTCGGCGATAGGCTTGCCACCTATCACACTGGGACTTAGTGTCTTCGGCTAGTCGTGGGTGCCCTGGTTGTGCCTCTACCTACCTCTTCGGGGATATGGTCGTGAAGATGCTTACTAATACTATAAATGCGAAAGTTTGTATGTTTCATTGTTTGTTACATGTTCCACATTGTGATACTAAATTACCTTTAGATAATCAAGTGTTTGTAACTCTGGCTACGTCTTATGGTATACAAAGATACTCCTGTATGGTATTGTATGGTATTGAACTGACATAATACGTTTTTCTATGCAGTACCTCCGGATATCCTGGACTACCCCACGAGTAGCGACCAGGTGGTAAGAGAAGGTGCTAACGTGACACTGCGATGTGCGGCACATGGGGTTCCCACACCCACTGTCGTTTGGCGGAAGGAAGCTGGAGACCTGCTGCCAACAACAAACTTCAGTGATACTCACAGTAAGTAGGAAAGTTCTATGTATTCTGAAAAGTGAATTTAAGGGCCTACGCACATTAGGCTTTTTCGTGCATAGTCAAATACCAAAACGTCAAAAATGATAACAATTAATTAATTCTGGAGTAACTGAAAAATGCTTTTAACTTAATCTCTGAAGTAATGCCAAATTTATTTTTTGTCTGAAGTAATTATTAGAATCTCCACATCTCCGTTTTTTAATATTTTTGTCGGCCCCTGATTGAATTCCCATAAGACATCTTTTTATAATAAGCGAGTAATTAGGACTAAATATATTTGTAACATTTCTTGTTCCGACTGTACCGAGTTTTTGTTCTCCATTTTTAAGAATCCCAGATGTTTTTAATAGAAAATAATACTCCTTGATGGTAATTTGCTCTTTTTAATTTTCACTAACTCTTTATTAAGTAATCTATTTATAATATTAACTATCTAGAATCTTCCTACATTATTTAAACTCTGTAATGATTTGGGTTCTTAAATACATGGAAATAAACAACGGTATGACTTATATTACTTTCTTCTTCTTTCTTTAGGTTTTGGCCTTCACGTTAGTATTTAGCCATTAGTCAAGTAATTTGCATCAAATTTTATATTAATTTCAATTAATTTTAATTAGTCATAAGTCGTCAGCAAGTCATGTCAGGCTCTTGGGTAAAACGGTGGCCTTTTTACACAAGCTCATGTAATGAGTTTTGGCGGCAACGAGGAAATATACGATACGCTAATTTCTTCATGATTATTTCATTTGGGCACTTTCACTGAACAAAATTGTACAAAATGCCACCAAAATTTATTATTTATGAAAAAACTTCGACCATCTTTTCTCTCGATGGCGCCAAAACTCTCATTATGTTACTTTGTTATTAAACTAGCTTAACCCTATGCACAAGATTTCATAAAGGAACTAGTTCCATGAACTACTACAATTTTACACATACAACGGCATCGTTATGATTACGAGATAATTGTCCTTAAAATATATTTCTAAAAATAGTTCCGAATCGCACGGTAATAAATGCTCACTACACTCGGTTTGTCGATATACAACGGAGGGTATTTTTTAACAGTTAAACAAATTACTTCAAATATTTCGGGAATTGCACAATATTAAATGCTCATAAATCACACTCCCGTAGATATATAATAACATAATATAATGTAAGTATATAGAAGTTTTTTAAGAAAATCCTTAAAAGCACAACTTGTAACCTAATAAATTGTTCAATGTAATTATGGTGTCTGAGGTCGTAACTCCTTCAACTTTAGCCTGACACGGAAATCGAACTTGCCAATCTTCTTGGTCAGCTTCATACGATTTTGCTATTGCCGCTACCGGCTTAATGAAAGTAGTTGTATTTGTAGTACAGCATATATTATGTAGTAAACTACATTAAACTACTCACAGTGACTGTAGATACCTAGTCATCAGATTTAGGAAACTATTGGCTCCTTAAAAATGGGCATCTCCGTAGACTGAAAATAAACCATACAAAGGTCAGAACGGTACCGAATAACTACATATAGTTGTTTTAGTTTACGTTTATTCCTATTAATTTATGATAGCCTAACCAAATACATTACACGAATTTTGAAACTACTAGACCAATTTCAAGATACTTGTATTGCCACTGGAAGCAATACAGATTACATTTTATCAAAAACGGCTAAGTAACAGTGAAGTTGAAGTGATGGGTAAACTGCTGGTATACCAATATTATAAGAAAATAAAACATTTGAAGAACATTTGAAGCTAACGAATTGATTATGATTTTAGCAAAGGGCTGCAAACGTTATACGTTTAAGAAAAGTTAACAACACACTTACCCCATTATTTCGTCTGTTTCTCATGTAGATTAATATTTTAAAATTGCTGATTTCTTCTAGCATCTTATCGGAAACCTTTTTCCGTAATGAGTTTTTGACTCCTACTTTCTCAAAAAATGTCACGTAAATTAATGCCCAAATGAGGCTAGCAGACCCATCTCTATTGTAGCATCTGAACTAACCATTACAACTCCTATAACTTAATATCACAGAACAATATTACTCACAGAGAAGAATTGTAACTACATGTACAATAAATGCAACCATAGCCTTACACAGCTACGAGACAGTGGCGCCCCATAGGTATAGCAAACGAAAACTACTAGAAACGGGATTCTTTTTATATTTAATACTTAAATACTTTTTAATTTCTTGATGAAAAAACAAATTGCCACTAAAATTTAGAAAACACAATATCGTTTATTCAACTTACAAAAAACACTTATAAACGTGAAGGGTACAATAACAGTACAATAAGTAGGCATTTTAGAGGCAAGTATCAAATAAGGCAATTATATCATGCAAAGAAAATAATAGGTAGGTACAACAGAAATAGTTTTTTAACAATTTAATTCTTAATTTTTCTAACATTTCATCAAATTTTTTTTTGTGTCTGATGCAAATGCAAGAAAACAGTAGGAGCAGGTTAGGAAATCTGTTATAAATCACATTCACGTCTTCATTTGGCATTTCTATATGATCGTTTATGGACATTTTAAACAAAATTCACCGATTTCACCATTTTCCAAAAATCAGTCGCTAGGTAACCTAAAAAGTTTTCTGGCGTAACTATAATACGCCGAAAGTTCTTTGGTAAAAATATAAACACTTGAGACCAGTAAAAACATCTTTAAATTGGAATGATGCGGCGAAATCACAACTCACTTAACACAAAATGTCGTCACGAATCAATTGATGTATTTATAATTATGGCGGCTTCGGATTTCAAACAAACTTAAAAGTCTGTGTGACCGGTTAAGTCAAATAAATAATATGAAAAATCAGCAATTACCTAAATAATTCAATAATGGGTTTTTCTTAATATTTAACGAATATATTATAAATAACAATATTTTAATAACATTGGTAAATACATTAATTTTTTGGTAGTGCAGTCTATAGCAGCACACACACATGCAAACATTTTGTATGTCTTAAGTGCGAAAATACGTCTATATACGAGAAACATGATCCTGTTTAATATGTTTTGCCTACTCTCGATTGAATGCTTATTTGATTGAATAGCATGTAACTTTTTTGTTTGCCAGTAGTTAGACTAAATATGTTTCTATCATTTCTTTCTTCCGACTAAGTGCGTTTTTCATGTGTTTATAAAAAAATATAACTATGTGATTAATAAAAAGTAATATTCGTTTCTCCTCATATGCTTTTTAAATAACACTTCCTGTTAATGAATAAATTAAACGTGAAACTTGTGAACTTCTGGAAAACGTTTTGGCAAGTCCCTTTATTTTGTTTAAAAGGATTCAGTATGTTTGTTTTTCTTAAAAAAATAAATGCACGTTAAGAGCTCTAAATCGACGCTCGCTCTATGGTTGACATACAGGAAACGGATGAAGAGGGACTGGCAGCGTATACCAGCATCCAGTTAAGTCCATTCGTTGTTACTTGTCACAGCGTATCTGCATAGATGTGCAACATTTTAATTAATGTAAAAACAATACGTGCTTTAGCTGTGGAAGAATAGCTTTTACAGCGCGTTTCAATAAAGTAAAATGCACGTTATCAGCGCGTCAAAAAGACGTCGTATGTACGTTTACCTTAAAGTAGTGACATATAATAAGTTAAAGGTCACAAACATTATATAGGTTATAAGAGAGTTTTGGCGCCATCTAGAGAAAAAAACCACAGTTTTTTAGTTGTTATTGCAATTTTCTGTAAAATAGTAAATGTTTTTTTTTTAGTAAATGTTAGTGGCAATTTTTTCAATTTTGTTTCTTTAAAGTGCATAAAAAATTAACAATTATTTTAAGTTTATTATTGTATCTTGCATTTCCTTATGGCCACCAAATCTCACTAAATAAACTTGAATAAGGAAGTCACCGCTTAAATTCAGACTCTGACATGATTATTAATGAGGACTTAAAGCTAATTGTGCATCATCAAAGTTTAATTTTGTTAAGCTAGATAACTTAATGCAAAACTTATACTTAACTGATGATAGATACTAAAGCCCATAATAATAATTAAAAAATGTACAAGCTTTCAGTCAAGCTTTCAGTAGTCTCCTCTGTGGTCTAGCAATTCAGTTTTCGGACTTGACTGCATGAGGTCCCGGGTTCGAATCCCGGCACGGCCAACAAAAATGAAATTTGGTTTTTCCAATTTTCTAATAAAAAAAGCGTTGCTCGGGGTTGGAAATGTGCCCGGTTGGCGATAGGCTTGCCATCTATCACATTGTGGGACTTAGTATCTTTGGCTAGTCGTGGGTGTCCTGGTTGAGCCTCTACCTATCACTTCGGGGAAATGGGCGTGAAGATGCTTACAAGCTTTCATATAGATCACCAGCCTTGTAGAGACTAATAAAGAACAGAACATACTTATATTAAATATGAGATACGAACCGCATCTACACGTATCACAATACCGCAACAAACATGATTTTACTAGGTAGTAGAGTGGTAGTCAGCATCTCTATTGGTACAAGCACCTTACTTATATTCGGTTAAACCTTAAACAAGATTTAACCGAAAGACCAGATAACAATTTTGCTGTACAAACCCAGGTATATTCAGTCCACCGTAGAAGTATTTTTTTATTTTAATCCTACAGATTTCGAATAATTTACAAATTAATCAAATATAATATGTTAAGATTACAATTTGAAGTTTTAAAAACGTTAAGGGTGTCAACCCTGCAGCTTATTAAAATATGGAGCAAAATTATTGCAAGGGAGTGGGAGACTTTTGCCAGAGCACTATTAGGGTTGTCATTAACAAGTAAAAAAATATATTTTTAATATATGTATGGTAAAAATGTGGTGAACGTTATTATTAGGATTTGTGAATTACTACAATGTACATAAATAACTTCCAATAAATACATACATACATACTTATCATATAGTGATTAGTCATCATCGTGTATCGTGCTAGACTGAAGGGTAGCCAAGATTGCTTAAAATCATGGAATTAATATTGCGACGCATCAATAACATCTATAGTGTCTACATACTGTACATAAATTGTTTACCGCTCCTGTGGCTTAGCGGTGCAGGCGTTGGACTTGACGTCGTGAGGTCTCGGTTTCGATTACCGGGTCGGGCAACAAGGAGAAAATGTGCTTTTTAAATCTTCTTATAAAAAAATGTTGTCTGAGATTAGATATGTACCCGATTGGCGATAGGCTTGTATGATTTAGTGTCTTCGGCTAGTCGTGGGTGCAGTGGTTGTGCCTCTGTCTCCTCTTCGGTGATTTATTGACAGAAGTCCTGGTTGCTACCGCATAGATTATATATTAGTACAAAGGGAAAAACAGTTTTATTTAATTCGAGAAAATCCTATAATTTGATGGTTTTAGTGGGTACACAAGTCACGTAATAAAAGTGATGTATGAGCTTACGGTGGAAACGCATACCATTACAACTTTCTCAAACATTTTATTTCGGTAATAAATCTTACACTGTATCATTACAGGCTTTGAAATATAGAAAACTAGTATTTTATTTCAATTTAAGATGGAAAAACCTACGCTTGATTAATATTTAGTAAATAAGTAAAAATCTTCATGCCCATATACCCGAAGGGGTAGACAGAGGCACAACCAGGGGTAGGCAGCGATTATCGAGTGCCAGACCTCACGATCCTGACAAACCTGTCTCGTCGTTTTTTTTTTAGTGCTTGGCACTAACGTTAGTATTTGCCATTAGTCAAGTAAAAATTTTCATCAAGTTAGACAATTCACAAAATCGGGTTTAAATGATTTAAAATTAGTTATAAATAAGTCATGTCGAGTCTTTTTTTCATTGGTCAAGCTCATTGCATGAGATTTGGCAGCCACAAAGAAATGCACGATACACTAATTTCTTCATGATTATATCACTGAACAGAATTGTACAAAATTGATTAATTTCACTCAATTTAAACACGAAAATCAATAATTACGAAAAACTACTATCATAACTTGTTAAGATGGCGCCAAAACTTGTATTCTATATTCTTATTTTTTACTCACGCTTTCTTTCAATCCCATTTTCTAGCTAATGTTACACCGCAGATATCTACACAAAGAACAAATGATTGCACTTCTTCATCTCTATCCTTTTATCGGTAAAAATCAGATTTAAATTAGCTTAACCGTTTTAATGTGCAAGCAAATACAGAACATCATACGAATTTCTAAAAAATATTTCGTATTCGTCTAAATGTCCTCGTTATATCTTTATTCTATTTTGGATTTTATTTTGTAAGTGAGTTGTTAAATCATATATTGAAACATCTTTGATTAAGTGGCAATTACTTACGCTGTCAGTAAAAATGTGTTAAAAGATATGAATTCGCAAAGATATATCCATTTTCCTCTAGAGTACAACTAAATATGTTACATACCTATGTAATTATGTCTGGAAATGTCAAATATAAAGTATAATATAATATGATATAATAGGAATTCCATTTTCATAAAAGATATTATTGAAACCTAGCTTATACCAGCCGTCTTTGCGTTTTTAAATATTCGTCCCCTACATTTTAAATTCATAGATTCCATTCAATCCCTGTGTTGATCCGGGTTCCTTTGCAGAATAGACCATCTGCTATCCTGCCAGGCAGCTCGTAAAAGGTGAACATAAGCTTACCGTCGCTAACACCGTGACATCCTACTAGGTGGTAGAGTTCGACAGCGACTCGTCCGGATTGGTACCACCGCCTTACCTATTACTGCCACCATAACGTCAATACTTGCCGTTGACGTGTTCCGGTTCGGAGGGTAAGGTAGCCGGTAAACTTACTTTTGCTCGAGGCCTAGCATCCCGGCTTCAGATTTGCAACGCACCATTACCATCTTTGGTGTATCTAAGTGGCGTGAATTTCTTACCATCAAGAAATCCGTCTGCTTGTTTGCCTTCCAATATCATAAAAAAACAGGTTATTTTTGTAATAACTTGTCATTTTTTATCTTGACAAATCAAAAAAGCAGCACTGCCTATTACAAATCCAAGGAAAAGAATATTTTTTAAATAAGAACTTGAAATTTAATATTAGAAGATTATTCTAGAAAGTTCACGTTTAATCATAGCCTTTAGATAAATATTACTTTCCAGAATAAAAATAACTCTTCATAAAACTAATACAATATTTATAAAATCAATCCATTAAAAGTTTGAAAGAAAAACAAACCACTTTAATAACACAGTAATGATTCCAAAGGTAAACTCCTTGGGGATCAAAATGTAAAGGTTGATTGAATAAAAAAATAAATTACACTGAAGAAAGCGCCATAATGACGAGAGTAAGCACTTTTAAAAGTGTAAACTTAAGTCATGAATAAATTTAAAAATAAAAGTAAAACTCCAAATATCTGCTCTCACTTACGTCGCTCAAGGCGCGCTCAACCAAGGTTAAAGTAATATAACTTTTCTGAATACTTACTTTAAACAAACAAAATGGCGGGACTGTGTAAAACCTCTGAAACACCTGAATTTTACATGACTTAGGCTTAATATTTTATGGCTACTTTTCTTGGGACAAAGGCTATTTATTCTTTTAGCCGGTTTTTGAGATGGTAATAGTTTGAAACCAGATGCGATATTAAAAGTTCATATTTTTTAATTTCACCTGTTAACAGGCAAGTTAAGTTGTTTGTTAAGAAGAACAAGCAGGAGATTAGGTATATCTGTAATGAATTATTTTTATTATTTACGAACATTTCTGCCTGTTATTTTTAAGTGATAATTATTTATTAATTCTAGCGCCATAAATCTTGAAGAAACCGACTTCAATGTCATTAAGCAAGTCTGCGTATTTCCTCGTTTTTTATGGGATTCCAATGTCAGATCTTGACTTGAAAATAATTGTTCCTCGGAAGTGTGCTCTTTCAAATACAAAAAGAATTTTTAAAATGGGTTTGGAAAGAGAAATCGATTACTTACTTTTAATAATTACTTACTTTTGTCAAAGTCTATTTTTCTTAGTAGCCGCTTCACACGTGAACTTTTTGGGAGTGTTAATTATTTTCAGCGTTCAATAATCATTATCGTGCCCTTGCCGTAATGCTGGTCGATAATGTAAAAGCTGTTCTATTTAGTAAGGGCCAACACACATAACCGCGTTGCGGCGCCACGCCGCTAAAATCAACAGTAAGTCGCTACCGATTGTAGCGATGATGAGGCAATATTTATTTATTTTAAACAAATAAACTTTTTAATAACAAATAAGCAATAAGTTTCTCTTAAAGGTCCACGACAAAGATACTATATTACGTCTATAACGCCACAACGCCGCTGCGCAAATTCATGATTCTAGCGGTGCGGCGCCGCAACGCGGTTATGTTTTACAGTATGTGTTGTATGTAATACAGACTAACCTTCCACAGATTCATCTATAAGCGGTGCGGTGCTACCCCTCGTAAAGGTGTCACGACTACACATGGGAGCGTATCTATGTATCGCCAGCAACGGTGTCCCCCCTTCAGTCAGTAAACGGGTTATGCTTGTAGTACACTGTAAGTACATTATATTATTTTAGTAATCGTTGATGAGACAAATACCTATTAAGAAGTTTTATGAATTAGAGAACAGATGTGACACTTTGATACTGACCTGCAAGTAGCGGTATTTTTTGGAACAAAGTTCCATATTGCACGGAAAAAATGATTACGTACGTACGTACGTAAAAGTTGTCACGACACTTTTTGCTATAGTAATATATTATTTTTATTTTATTTTTATATTATTATTTTTTCATGTTTCTCTGTCTCTCTCTCTCTACGATAGAGATAGAGATTACTAAGAGATTACTAGTGATTGATAGAGATTGAGAGAGAGAGGGGGGGAGAGAGAACTTCGTTCCATCCGGCTGTCCCTTGACACCTTTCACCTTTTTTATATAAACGACGATGCCAGATTGTTACCATATGAAATTAGTTCCCTGTATTGGTCTGGACACCTTTGCAGAAATCCTTTCAGGCAACTCGTAAAAGGCTAGTATAGGCTTACCGTTACTAATACCGTGATATCTGACTAAGTTTCTCAGCGACTTACCCGGGTTGGTACCACCGCCTTACCTATTCCTTCCGCCAAAGCGTCAGTGCTTGCCATTGATGTGTTGCGGTTCGAGGATAAGGTAGCTATTAAACTTAGTTTTGCTTGAAGCTTAACATCCCGACCTCAATTGGAAATGCACCATTATCACTTTTGGTGTCTCTCGTAAATTTCTTACCATTATGAAATCCGTCTGCTTGTTGGCCTTTTAATATCATAAAAGATGATCCTTCAGCTCATCGTGGGTTCAGGGTACCCTGGTTGTATCTTTGCCAACCTCTTCGGGGATGCAGGTGTGATGATACTTCATTTAAACTTATTTATCTATTTAATATTTTGTTGTGCTCAAATTTTCCATATAACGAAAAGCATAACAACAAAATAAAAAAGCACAAAAGGCATATTATGCTTATGTACACCATAGGATTTTAAAGCATCTACAACAACGTAATATCAAAATCCTTTTCTTTTTTGTTGTTTTGTTTGGCTAGATATCTACTTGTTTTACCTATTCCTGCCCTGGCCTAACACCTCGGCCAAAAGACAGCGACGCATCTATAACATCTATGGTGTCTATAGGTCACGTTTATGAATTAACTACATAGTTTATAACATAGTCGCTTTCCTTTTCTGTCCCTTAACATGCTGTAAGCTTAAATCTTTAAAACTACAAAACGGATTTTGATTGGTTTTTTTAAACATGTAAAGTGCTTGAAGAGGAAGGTTAATTTTTTTATGAAATTGGAAGGCAAAAAAGCAGACGAATTTCCTGATGGTAAGAAATTACTGCCGCCTAGAGACACCAATGGTGGTAATGGTGCGTTGCCAACTTGAGGCCGGGATGTTAGCCTCGAGCAAAAATTAGTTAATCGGCTACCTTACCCTCCAAACCGGAAAACGTCATGACGTTATGGCGGCAGGAATAGGTAAGGCGGTGGTACCAATCCGGGTGAGTAGCTACAAAACTCTACCTAACTACCTAGTCAGATGTCACGGGGCTAGTGACGGTAAGCCTATACTCATCTTTTACGAGCTGCCTGGCACAGTTAGGCAGGTTGTCTATTCTGCAAAGGAGCCCGGACCAACACGGGGAAGATTTATCTGTATCCTTATGTATGTTTGTACCCTTTCGAAGCCGGGGCGAGCTGCTAGTGTACAATAAAATAGAAGTTTGTCCGCCCGTACGAAGCTGTGACGTGCTGCTACTATCTTATAATTTTTGAGAGCAGTGTGTTTGTCCGCCCTCTAATAACATAAATAAAATCCTAAAACCGAAATAATTCAACTAAATCGTTACAATTTAAAATATTGCACGAATGGCTTGGATTCTGTCAGGATTTTTATAAATATTTTGTCACATTTAATTCAATCTGGACATATTTTAAAATGAAACCACGTTTTTATTTGCAACTTAAAGTGGACGTTTCAGTCGTTTTGCAGAACTCGTTGTGGCGGAGAAACTCGTTACTTTTTACAAATAAATTCTTATAAGCTCCTTTTAAATACTGGCTGCATTCCAACCGGATAATTTATAAATGAGAAGTTAATTTTCACACTTACCTCATTTACATTTTACCCCGCTTCCTGGGCTGCTTCGGAAAATTTGTCGATTGCCTACCAGGCATCTTTTGATAGGGCAAAGACTTTTAATATTACTAACATATAAGACCTCAAACCTCGATGGCAGCACGATGTTAAAATTTGGTCCGATTGAAAAGAATTTCCGTCTCATATTATGGTTTTCGTCTCAAAAAGAGGGGTGTTATAAGTTTGAAGAACACGTCTGTTCTTAGATATGTTTCATGAAAATCGGTTAAGCCGATCGGATAAAGTTGTGGGGGTAAAATTGGGGAGATTTACCGAATATTTTACTTTTAAAGGGAAATTAAGTTCTTGTGTCCGGGGTTTTTAAATTTTTGATTTAATTTGTTATGAAAGCGAAAACTACTGTTTTATTTGGTAAAACAGGAAACACGCATACGTCTCTCCTATTTGTAAGATTCAAGCTAGGACTATAGACACCAAAACTGTCCCGAAGTTGCAACACTGTTGTCTGTACTCTCAACCATTAGGTAGGTAGGGGATACCACACAACATGACATCTGACTGATTGGTACCACCGCCTATTCCTCCCACCATAACGTCAGTTCTTCCTGTTGACGTGTTCCTGTTCTGTTTCGGATCTGGTAAACTTACTTTTCCTCGAGGCCTAACATCCCGGCCTCAGGTTGGCAACGCACCGTTACCACATTAGGTATATCTAGGCGGCGTGAATTTCTTTGCTTTAGGAACTCCGTCTGCTTGTTGCTTTCCAATGTCACAAAAAAACAGTCACCATCGTTGCTTTAGAGCGTTTCTCTTTCTCTTCTAAGTTCAGTATCTTTATTCGTGTGATTTTTTTTATGATATCGGAAGGCAAACAAGCAGACGGATTTCCTGATGGTAAGAAATTCACGCCGCCTAGAAACACAAAAGATGGTAATGGTGCGTTGCCAACCCGAGGCCGGAATGTTAGGCCTCGAGCAAAATTAAAGTTTACCGGCTACCTTACCCTATGAACCGGAACACGTCAACGGCAAGCACTGACGTTATGGTAGCAGGAATGTGTAACGGTACCAATCCGGGCGAGTCGCTGCGAAACTCTACCACCTTGTAAATGAATATTGTCAGGGGTCATTGAAAATTTGTAACTTCATGATTATTTTAGAATGTGGAAATTCTGCTGAGCACCAACTAAACTTATTTTAGTGTATGCTATCTTTTTCTAATGAAATAAGGAACATTGTAAACGTTTAGAATAGTCTAGACATAACACTTCGCGATGCTTTTTAATTAACGTTTTGCGAGGAACAGATTACAAGTCTGTAAAAACATCATAAACTAATCTGACAGCACTGAATATGTTTTATCCCTTTCTAATTCCTTTGTTGAAAAAGGATAGCTATAACTTAAAATCAGTTTAATTCAAAATTAGTTTAGTTTGCTAATTGTAAAGAGCATCAAAACTACCTCTGTCCAAAGTCCATATCCGCTTTTCGACTAATATCTACACTGTGGACGAAAAGTTGACAAAAATTTATCCACCTGGAAAAGTATTGAAATAAAGGATTTCAAAAACGCTATATTTGCAGTTCCACCCATCATGACGATACAAAATCAACTGGTAGGAGCCAAAGAAGGAGACAGTGTGCATCTGGACTGCCACTCGGAAGCATTTCCCAGATCAATAAATTATTGGACGATCAATGACCAAATCATTTCACAAAGTAAGTTAAATTAGCAGTTTATTAATTATATTTCTTCTTGTACTTTACGATAATATGTTATGAAGCTCTGTATCCGTGTGTGTATGTGCGCGTGTGCGTGTGCGTGTGCGTGTGCGCGTGCGGTT
>NJDC01006330.1:128473-144703 GCA_002245475.1 Calephelis virginiensis
TGTGTGTTCAATCCTAATAAGAACAACATTCCAGGGTTATGTTTGATGTATCTGTTTGTGTATGTGTCTCTCTCTGTATGTGGCATCATAACTTCTAGGTGAATGGACCAATTCCGATGTAAAGTTTTAGTTTGAAAGCCGTTGTAATCGAGTTGGTACTTAGCTACGTTTTGAACAGGTTTTGTTGGGGATTACTTAAATTCCTTTTTTATTATTTTAAGCTGACATTTTTTACTTTAAAATGAAGATATTGGGAAAAGTAATTATTGCACTAATAAACTTGTAGGCTTTAAACTTCTTGTTTTCTTTTCTTGTTGCAGCCGACAAAAGGTTTGAAGTCACTGCAATTGACAGAGGCTACGAAGTAGACATGAGGTTGAGGATAAAGAAAGTAGGAAGGACAACCTTTGGTACCTACAGCTGCATATCAAAAAATTCCTTAGGAGACACTGACGGGACTATTAAATTATACTGTAAGTATTTTTTTATCTATAATAATAAATTATCTGGTATATTAGTCCAATATTGCTATTGACTACATTAAGTCTCAGGTTCGAATCCTGAAAACTTAAAATTCGTTTTTTTCATGTTTAAATTGGATAAGTGCCTGGTTGGCGATAGGTGTGTCAATGATGGGCGACGTTTAGGGCTAAGTGCCTTTCCTAATCGTGTAAACCAGTTTATCTTTGGCTAATCGTCAGAACTCTGATTGTAACACTGCCTCCCGCTACGGGAATATGGGCGTGAAGACAACCTCATTACTTGTTAATAGCATAATCTAGTGATTTATATTACAAAGTTACCTAGTGTTATATGTGCCCTGTTTCTACCTCTGTCTACCTGAACGGGAATACGGGCGTGAAGACTACCTCATTTCTTGAAAATAGAATAATCTAGTGATTTATACTATATAGTTACCTAGTGTTATATGTGTCCTGGTTGTACCTCTGTCTACACTAAGGCAGATACCAGCGTGAGGATACTTTTTGTAATTAAACTTTTTGAATTATTTCACAAGTGCACTTAATCATACCAAATAGTAATCAAAAAGAAAGATTATAAAGAGAAAAATTAAGATTCCCCCGCTTTGGTTTGGTTCTTTCGTATGGAATAGACAGTCATCGTTCTACCTAGGAGTTATTGTTAAGAGACGAGCGAAACGGGTCATGACCAACAAAATAACAACTGGTAACACAGGCAAGTTGCAGCATAGTACCCTATGCTGCAACTTGCCTGTGTCTACCGCCTTGCTCATTCCTGCCACCATAAATACTATGTCATGTTCCGGTTCGGAGGAGAGGGTAGTTAATAATCTTGAACAATAATTAACCTAATTGGCCTTATGCTATGGGTAGCTTATATACAACAGCTTTAAAGTGTACAAACTCTGGTTATCTCTTACTGTCAGGGAAGCCGCGTATTTGTTCGCTGTCCGTTAAAAAAACAGTACAAAAATAACTACGTTACTTAAAACTGACTTCAAAACTCAAAAGTAAAAAATTAATTATATAAAACCTATTACTATTTACTAATAGGTTTGAAGTCGGTGCCACTGCCAAGCCTTAAACTAATAACTAGTAAATATTAAATTGAATGTGCACCGACTTCAAACATATTGGTAAATAGCACATGTAAGTAATAGGTAGTATATAATTAATATTAAATCTTAATTATTTTTTAATTTTTAGTTTTGAAGTCGGTTTTAATTAAGGTTTTTTATTGAATACGTTTTAGTTTATTGCTGACATGATTAGATAGGTGAAAGTAGGTAAAAAATGCTCATAAAAAAAATATCCTGCCTGAATCAAATTTTATGGGACCAATTCGAAACTATTCTGCATTAAACAAAAAAAATAATTACGTAAATCGATTCAGAACCCACGGAGAAATCATGTACATACATAAAAAATATATTGTTTGATAACCTCCTCGGTTTTTTTTTAACTCTGTTAAAAATAGTGTTTACATCAGCAAATATGTAATGCTGTTTTATGTTTTCTGCTGTTTCAACAAAGAGAACATATTTCCACTACGACAATTTCGTTTGAGGAAAATGCAGGCAGCTTTGCTGTGATGCGTCAGCGGTTTGAAACCTCCCTCTTGGTAATTTTCGTAATCGACTTCAAACAAAAGTACATCGTTTTTAGTTAAATAAATCAATTCCACTTTTCGTTGTAATTTTATAACTTAAGAATGAAAGAAACCAAATGTTTAGGCTTTGTTTAGACTATTTACTAGATGATATAATAATGTGAAGTTTGAATAAAATTTATTTAGCGGTTCTCCATTTATCACATTTTTTGCAACAAATAAATTCAATAAATGGCGGACTATTTTTGTTAATGGTTATTTTTCAGTCAAATTGAAACTTTTTGGACATAGGGATTGTGCTGTCAAATTGAAACTTTTTTCAGTGGTTTTTTGTTTTTGTTGTGTTATGTCATTTCAGTACAGATTATACCCCTATTTATACGCAGCGAAGCAATATCGGGACGCTACTTATCAAATGATATAATATTATTAAATATTCAATAATGAAACAATAACCTATGAAATCTAAGGGTCTGGGATTGGATATGACTTCATGCGGTTTCGAGTTCGATTTCTGGGTCATACAGAAATAAAAAGTGTTTTTCAATTTTTATTTTACATACATATCTTCACGCCAAGTCCCTTATGGGGTAGGCAGAGAGTATCGAGTGCCAGACCTCACGATCCTGACAAACCTGTCTTGCTTCCTTCACATTACTTACCCTTTTCATACAAACACGCCGGTTTCGGAGACTTTTGACACCTTCGGGATAATATCCGATTGATCTGATCGTGAAATGTCAGCCTTGGTCTCCCATTTTTATTTTAAATGATGTTACCCAGTTAGCGATTCGTTTGCCATTAGTTTCTTTGTCTAATCGTTAGGGTCCTCTGCCTTCCTATTTAGGGGGTAAAGGTACTTTTTTTAAAATAATGTTCAACAAGATTCTATTTATTTTTACCTTCATTTTGGACACTTTTTTTTAATTCAGAACTTTTTTATGTGTGTACTGGATAAACAAATTTTGATGCGTCTTCCTTTATTTGATGGTTGGAGCTTTTTGACTGATCTTGTGTCAGTTGAATTAAAACCTGACAACTGTTCTTTAATTAAACTTAATAATGCGTATTGTACACAACTGAAGTCGATTTCTTGCACCTAGTGAGCTAGTGAGATAGATACTAACATTCCGATTTTTCCAATACAACCGAGATAAAAAAAAGCATCTTCTCGCCCATATCCCCGAAGAGGTAGGCAGAGGCACAACCAGGGCACTCACGACGTGGGTTCTCCCTGTACTTAACTAGATTTAAGTAAAGGGATAACCCGTCGTGTGTCTGCGAACCTGGAATAGACGAGACGGTACCACACCTGTTGTTGCATTGCCCTATCTATGCCAACGCGAGGCTCGATTTAGAAAAAAAAATTAGATTTAAAATTAGAGAATATACCAGATATATAAAAATAATGAAAGTAGAGATAGATTCATAAGTCATGCAGTAGAAATGATTAAAAAAGTAAATATAAGAAATAGCGATAGTAAATAATGCTAACACAATATAATTGAATTATATTGAGGATTAGCACAGGTAGAAAAGTAGTTAAATGACATATGAATTGGAAAATAAGCACTGTTAACTAGATTAAGAAAAAAGTTACAAATAAAGATAACTAGCCCTGATATCCCAACAGTTCCTTTTGTCCCAAATATGTGCCATAGAAAGAATGGAATAACTGATAGAACTGGAATGACACACAGACCAGGAATGATTGAGTACCTTAAATTATATACATACCATAACCATAATTACACAAATTCTGTACAAACCCTTGCAATATGTAGGGAAAACCTAGAATTAAAAAAAAGTCCAACAACTGAACCGCTAGACCACAGAGACCGAGATTAAAAATAAAACAACCTCTGTGGTCTAGTGGGACTTGACTTCTTGAGGTCCCGGCTTAGATCCCCGGGTCGGGTTACGACGAAATTATAGAAAATGGGTATTTTCAATTTTCTAATAAAAATAAAGTTGCCCGGGATTGGATATGTGCGCTGTTGTCGACAGGCTTGCCACCTATCACATTATGGGACTTAGTGTCTTCAGCTAGTCGTAGGTGCCTTGATTGTACCTCAGCCTACCTCTTCGGAAATATGGGTGTAAAGATACTTACTTTTTGAGACTGAAAAAACAAAGCATATTTGAAAAAATCGTTTTAAAGCCATCGGTTTAAATGTGGCTTCAGGCATCAGGTGGCACTCGATTCACGAAAAATTTAGCTTCACGTCATGCTGGGTTAGATTAATAGCAAAGTTTTCCAGAAACTGAAATAGTGGTAGAAGAAAAATGGACTTCTAGCTAGTACTTTTGTATCATAAATTTCGAGTTTCTGGTTAAAATATTCATACACTGCTGTATATGAAAGACTGACAACATTTATTTATGCGCACTTGTGTGGATTCTCTTTTGCAAAATGCGGCCCTCTTATGCACACTTTTTTATGTCAAACACTTGTACTTATCCACTATACACTTTATTTAACACTTTACGTTACTCTTTAGCCGACCGGTTGCACTTTTTCCGACAAGTGCCGACGATAGCAAGTATAAATTCCCTCTTATGCATTTTTTTATTGGGAGTGTGAGGTAGAAGTGATCACTGACCATTACATTGTGGTCACTGAGCCATCTGGTGGTCTGTGATCACAAAATAAAGGGTATCATAAATGCATTGCATACATATAAAAATAATAATGCTCTGTTTATCCCCTAATGGAAAACGAGGGGTGTTATAAGTTTGACGTGTGTGTGTGTCTGCGTGCAAGTGTAGGTGCGTGTGTGAGTGTGTATGTGCGTGTGTGTGTGTGTGTGTGTGTATGTGCGCAGGTGTGTGTGTCATCGTAGTTTTTCATTGGACGTTTAGAAGCATTTTTGTTTTGTTTGAAAGGTGACGTGATCGAGATCGTTCTTAGCTATGGAGATCTGAGAAGGCGCTCAAGGCTCTAATCTCATTTGAAGCTCGTTTGTAAAAATCGTAATGGATATTGGACGCATTATAATATTTTATTTCCCTTTTGAACATGTGTGAGACGTAACAGTTGGTGCTTTTTTTTGTGGGTGTTAAATAATTTCGTCTGGAGACGTTTTGTTACTGTGCTTGTTGTTAATGTGCGTGTCTTTGTATGTTTTATAAACTATTTTAAAGTGTTTTTAAAGTCTTAAAACTGTTGCCGTATGCTTTCAGACTGACAAAGACACCTAAGCCCCTACCATGAGTTAACGGCTTGTCTAGTTTACTATACGCGCTACCGTCTCTGTAAATTATTTGTATGGAAACTTTGAACAGCGCCTCTATTGGTAACTAGGGACAACACATTTTTAGACTAAAAGTGTCACAGATTTCGATACGTAACTTACAGAACGTAATCTGTGCCAACTTATGGTAAAGGCTCTGATTAGCTTAAGGCAAATGGGATAGTAATACATATTGTTTGCAATAATTGTCCTGAGCTTAAACAAGCAAAATTAAACTTTTATAATCTATACTTTTCAGTGTCGGCACTTGTTAGAATTTCATTTTACACACAGTTATTGAAATACCACTTGTACTTTTCCATAACAAAATTGAAATAGCTGACGGTAACTAACAACCAAGTACTGAACGTTCAAATTAAATAAACCTATTTATCTTTATTTGTAAAGGCCCGGTGATGCTATGTATTATGTATGCATAAACATATATGTACACCGACAGACGATATTTTTCTAACGGGATTTTTGAATCGAGCGAATCACCCTTATCACTTAGGGGTATTAAAAATAGATGTTGGCTGATTCTCAGACGTACTCAATATGCTCACCAAATTTCATGTAAATCGGTAAAGCCGTTTAAGAAGAGGGCGGAAACGAACATTGTGACACGAGATTTTTTTCAATCTAGATTATAACATGATAGGTATAGATCTGTATTAAATAATTAAGACTTCAATTGTTGTCCTATTGCATACAAGTAAATAATTATTATAAGTACTAGCGGCCCGCCCTGGCTTTGAACGGATATAAAATATACATAATAAAATCTTCCTCTTCAATTTAAAAAAAAACCGCATCAAAATCCGTTGCATAGTTTTAAAGATTTAAGCATAGAAATGGACATAGGGACAGATGAAGCGACTTTGTTTTATACTATGTAGTGATGACTAGCTGCTGTCTGCGTTGTGCGATAACGGGATTGAAATCTTATATGTTAATCCAGGTCACAATCTATCTGTGTTCCAAATTTGGAACAAATCCGTTAAGCCTCTCGAGCGTGAAAGAGTAACAAACATCCACACATATATACAAACTGTCGTTTTTATATTATAAGTAGGATTTTTGAGAAAAGTGAAACCCTGTAGCTTAAACGCATATGTTGTAGTTAAGTGAAACGGTAAACTAAACTAAGTGCAACATAAAGTATTAAGTAAAGTGTATTGTGGAAAAGTTTAAGTGTTATTTTAAAAAGTATGGACAAAACTACTGGATAATGAGTAACCAAGATCTTAAGCTGATAAGTTTCAAAAGCGTAATACTAAAAGTATCTTCACGCCCATATCCCAGAAGTGGTAAGCAGAGGCACAGCCTGGGCACCCACGACTAACTGAAGACACTAAGTCCCACAATGTAATAGGTGGGAAAAAACCTATCTCAACCCGGTCACGTATCCATTTCCGGGCAACGTTATTTTATTAGAAAATTGCAAATATACATTTTCTATTTTTGAAGTGAAAACTTCTTTAGTGACGTTGCGCACTTTTTTTGAAATGGGTAAAAACTTCTAAACTCGCGTCCGGACGCGTGACCTGAAATTTCGTAAGATGAAAATTCGTAAGACGGCGCAGGGCGCTTGCGCGAATAAGACGGCGCAAGGCGCTTGCGCGAATGTTCGTGTTGTCATGTATGTGTACAAAAGCGCAATAAATGAATATTGTATACTACCACATAAACGATAGTACTTTCATACTGATAATTAAAGCAATTCTTGAAAAATTATTCCCTAACCATTCCAAAATATCAATAATGCACAACGTTAGTATTCAAGTTTTAACTTCTGCCGTCGCTCCCAGAGTGCAACCCGTGTTTTTTGGCCATTTCGGCGCTCAAACCCGGGCCCTCAAGAATTCAAGCTCGAATCCAACCGACTAGACTACAGAGGCGATCAAAGAGTGGAATACAACACGTGCAAGCTTAACAAACCAAAGACGTAATCAAATCTTTTCAGGCTTCAGTGATCCTTAAATCTTAACCCGAAATCTGAAGAGCAATAATTATAATTAGAATCGCCTCTATAGTCTTGCAGTTCGGCGTCGAGCTTGACTACTTGAGGTCCCAGGTTCGATTCCTGGGTCGGGCAAGTAAAACTAGAAAGTTTGTATTTTCAATTTTCTTATAAAGATAACGTTGTCCGGGATATATGCCCGGTTGGCGACAGGCACCTTTCACATTTTGGGACTTGGTGTCTTCGGTTAGTCGTGGGTGTCTTGATTGTGCCTCTGTCTAAGTCTTCGGGGATATGGGCGTAAAGATACTATAATAGAAGTTCATTTCTCAAATGTCGAACTTCTTATAACGTGTATTCTTGTACTGATGCAGATGTTATAGTAATATGCATATTTTGGTTAAATCACATACATACACACATATCCTTACGCCAAGTCCCTTACGGAGTAGGCAGAGAGTATCGAGTGCCAGACATCACAATCCTGACAAACCTGTCTAGCTTCCTTCATGTTCATCGCCTTTATCATACAAACACGCCGGTTTCGGAGACTCTTGGCACTACCCTAGGATTATATCCGAGTGATCTGATCGTGGAATGTTAACCTTGGTCTCCCCGGGTATCTACATCCATACACATTCGCATTGTATGTCTGCTTTGTTGATCCTTCATCTGTCACTCTTTCCACATGACCGAACCAGCGGAGCGTGACCATTCGCATTTTAACACCAACACTTTCTTTCAATCCCATTCTTTCTCAGATCTCACTATTACGATTGCGGTCAGAGTGCGTTACACCACAGATTTTCCGTAGCGCTCTCATATCGACTGCACTTATCCTACTTTCATGCTTTTTGGGATAAGCACAGAATTATGCAATAAATCACATAATAAACATATTTTTCGGAACTCTCAGTGCGCGAGTCCGACTCTCACTTGACCGGTTTATTTTAGTCGACCTATTTGAAAGAATTAAAAAAATGTTTAGATTTTCTGTTGAATCTATTAATTGTTCTAAACTAACGTATAAACTTTAGTTCTGAGGTACGACAGTAGTCTACCTCAATTATTTTTTTAAATATCTCCTCTACTTACACAACTCTTTTTTAATTCTAGACATAACATGGAAATGGATTGTTATTTAAATGAGCCTTTCTTTGCAGCTCTCTCTGGAAAATTCGAAGAAATGCAGTATAACGAAGTGGGAGATTTCGAAGAGACGCCGGACGTCAGTGAGCTGGAAGCGCTAAAACGCAGTGCCACTGTCAGTACGATTCTCGCTCCAGTGCTCGCGCCACTTCTTGTCATATTTACTACTCTATAAATCTTTGTACATATGAAATATATTGTTACAGTAAACTTTTGAATTGAATTTTTCTTCTCTCTTCATAATTACTATTGAGAGATATAGTTTTCTCATGGATAAACCAATTTAAACCGGTTAAGCGGAGATTGGATTTAATGAAAACCGTGTTTAATGGTTCAATGAACTACGTACAAAAAAAATGCTTGTGACTTAGGTATCTTTCAAATTCTAGTGAATAATTGTCTAGACTTCATGAGGACCCAGATTCAATCTCCAGGTCGAGAAATAAAAGGGAAATGTGTTTTATCAATTTTTAACATAAAAATAACGCTGCCCGGAATTGGTGCTTGGTTAGAAATTGGCTTGGCACCAATAACATTGCTGGACTTTGTTTGCGGCTAGTCGAGGGTACCCTGGCTGTACCTCTGCCTCTACCTACCTCTTCAGCGATACGGGCATGAAGTTACTTTTTATATAGCACTATTTGAAAAAACAACTTAAAAAAATTTTGAACGAAATAAATTATTCGAGCTATGTAATAGACAAATTTAGAGTTTTTATCACAAAGTAACTATTACACAAGATTTTATAAGTGCCGATATTATACAGAAAAAAAATCAAAAGAAAGAGCATTGAAATAGCAGCAACTGAAGATTCCTTGGCTATATTTTTTAAATGTTTGCAGGTTTTCCATCTAATTCGACTACACTAGTTGAATAATACAGCAAAATTACCAGAATATCTAGATTCTAGAAATATGTGGTATAATCATCTCGACACATTTCTATCTCAAAGTTTTTCTCAATATCGGTCTTAACTGTCTATTTTAAATAAAAGGATCTGGCAACTACCGAGAACGTCATTATTATTTAAACTTTAAATACTAATAAAAGTTTTCTATTTATCATTAAATTTTGGATAAAAGTGAATTTCTAAATTATCATTAATTTACCGGCATGTAATCTGTAATATGGTTCCAATAAATTCCAATTTTCTAATAAAAAAATGTTACTCGGGATTGGATGTGTGCCTGGTTGTCGATAGGCTTGCCACCTATCACATTGTGGGACTTAGTGTCTTTGGCTAGTCGTGGGTGACCTGCTTGTTCCTTTGCCTACCTCTTTGGTGATATGGGCGTAAAGATACTTTTAAATCTCAAAAACATATCTGAAAATATAAATAAACAAGTATAAGAACGCAAAAGAACCTAGCATCCAGTTAAAAGATTAGATAATTAAAAAAAAAACATACACTCAAATTTTAACTTAGTAATATTGCGCCCAAGTATCTTAGATATGTATGTGTGCATTATTTTCAATGTAATAGTTTCTACAATCTTAGATCAGAAAGTGAGTAAATTCGACGCTTAAATTAAAAAAAACGGATGCTTTATACAAAAAATGCAACCATGGATGCTGTACATTATAGACATACATACATAATATGTAGTTGGAAATTCGGGTCGGAAATTTTATGAGTTTTTTAAAAAACTGTATTTTTTATTGGTTTCACTATTATTTCATTAATACTATCTAACGCCTTTTTTTTAATATCTACCAAATAACACTTTTTTTACAAAAAAGCAGCAATGTAATGAAACAGTGTATTATCGGCACTTACAGCCCATAACGCGCAACATAATACATATACTTTGTTCCCTATACATTGCAGGCTGAAAAATTGCTAAATATATAACCACTTGTTTCCGACAAAATCTATGAACGGAATTTCGAAGTCCGATTTGTATCTAAACTACCACAGAAGTTTTCGTTACTGTGTCAAATACACCCTGTATGTAGTCAGAGACGGGACTTAGAACAATTTTTATCCCATTAGACTGCAAGGAAACTAGGAATATCCTTTTTTTAATTTTCCGATACGAATTAAATGGGTGGAATGAAGTTCGCCGAAACAAATAGTTATTTATAAATTTAGTGATCGCCCAACTCCTGTCGTAACAACTATTAACAAAAAGCTCTCTATAAGCTCTAATTTATTTGTCTTAATGAAATGTATACTTCAAAGTTCTGCAAAATTCCATATACAATTTGTAGAATAGACAATCTGCCCTCCTGTCAGGCAGATCGTAAAAGGCGAGCTTAGGCTTACCGTCATTAACACCGTGACATCTGATTAGGTGGTAGAGTTTTGCAGCGACTCATCCGGATTGGTACCACCGCCTTACCTATTCCTGCCACCGTAACGTCACGATGTGTTCCAGTTCGGAGGGTAAGCTTACTTTTTATCGAGGCCTAACATCCCGGCCTCAAGTTGGCAACGCATCATTACCACATTTGATGTCTCTAGGCGGCGTGAATTTCTTACCATCAGGAAATCCGTTCGCTTGTTTGCCTTCTAATATCATAAAAAAAATACAACTCTAATAATACCAAATAACAAGTAAGAAATAATAAATTACTTTTTAGGAGCACATTTTAAGCATGCAACAAAACCTCTATTAGATTATGATTTTAAAATATAACATTACCTTTAGCCTAAGGTAAGGTTATTTTTGTTTTGTTTGTATTGGATATGTACACTGGCAAACAAAACGGGGGTCAAAATAAAAATAACTTCAAAGTTGCCAAATCGACTAATTAATTGATGTGTTGAAAACAATTATCGTAACGTAATTAGAAAAATCCACTGACGTGATTAGTATTTACATATCCCGAAAAGTACGCATCAGAGCGTAGAAATGTTTCCCTGTAACCTTTTTAATTCGGTTAAGACGATAATTATTTTACGAAATGGCAGGACGGCGAAATCAAAAATATACCAAAAAAATTGACGTCTTTTTAACTAAACATTATCTTCTTCTTCTTCTTTCTTTAGGTTTTGGCCTTCACGTTAGTATTTAGCCATTAGTCAAGAAGAAACTTGCATCAAATTTTATATCAATTTCAATTAATTTTAATTAGTCGTCAGTCATTTAATTAGTCATTTAATCATGTTAAATATACTTAACATAATTCATTTATTTCTTATTTATTAAAATTTACTAATAACTAGCCGATCCGGCGAACTTCGTATCGCTTGACATTGACAGTTTCTATGGACTAAGTTGAAGTGTCGTTTTTTCCAATTTTCACTGCTATTTTCACAGTTTTTCTTTCCAAAAAAACCTTCTCCTCATAATAACCCACAAAACAAAAATAATTAGCAAAATTTGTCCATCCGTTATGGCGTGATGGGATGACACCACGAAATGGGGATTCATTTTATGTAATAATAGCGGCCCGTCCCGGCTTTACACAGTTATGAAATATACATGTAAACCGTCCTCTTTAATCATTTTACCTTGTATTATACTTTATATAAATTTTAAAGAAAGAAAAAATTTCGCCCCAGACAGCCCAAGCACAGGTCAAGTGCTAAAATAAAAATACGTTGTATTATATTGTTTTGGGATAATAATTACGGCTCACCAATACTCACAACACGCACCAAATCGCAATACACGGCTTGTCGCTCGACTGCCGGTACACGACTGACGCATGACGTAAGCGCACGAGACAACCAATACACTACATACCTCCTAAAAAATCGCAAAAAAATCTTGTTAAAAAGTTTAAAGTTTTAAATTGCGCAAACGCAGAAGCATAAAATTTGGCACACTCATAGTTTATATGTAGGAGAAGTGCAGAACGCTAATATTTTTCAAAAATAATGCTTATAATGTACCTACGTTAAATCGATAAATAAAACATTACCCACACTACCATGCATTTGACACAAACATATATATTGATGATAACGATAAAAGATCACAGATGGCGCACTAAAAAGTTTGGAAACAAAGTAAAAAGGTGGCGTTCTTATCAACAAGATATTAAGATTTATTATGGTCAAATTTCGACCAACAGGCAACCACTAGTAACAAAAAAAAACATAATGTCGATTGAGCAAATCTTACAATACTTCTTAATTATCACAAAATTATTACTACATAGATAGTGTAAAACAAAGTCGCGTTCTCTGCCCTATGTCCCTTTGTATGCTTAAATCTTTCAAACTACGAAACGGATTTTGATTTGGTTTTTTTATTAGATAACATTTTTAAAGAGGAAGGTTTATATGTATATTTTATACCCGTACAAAGCCGGGGCGGGCCACTAGTATTGGAATAAAAACATTCATAAATGTTTAAAATTACATTTCATTCAAACAGTTGTTTAAAAACAAAGCCACATATCAAACCCTCACAAAAAGTTTAATTAAAATACATATCCACGAACATTCATTTTTAATGGTCTTTCACGCACCACTCGACGAACTTTTCTTGGTTATTAGGACTCACACGTAGCAAACTTTTTAAGTGTTTTCGTAAATAACTTATGTTTCCATACTTTTAATTATGTACTTCACACTTATTTTTCACATTTCTATACTAATGTTATAAAGAGTAAATGTTTGATTTTTTGTTTGTTTGAAACGAATAGGCTCCGAAACTACTGAACCGATTTCAAAAATTCTTTCAACCTTAGAATACTACGTTATCCCTAAGTACATAAACTTTGTTTCATCAATATCAGTGCAGTAAAAGCCAAGTTAGGCAGGCGAAGCTGCGTGAAACTGCTAGTATTCAATAAATTTAAAGGATTTATTTAAAGGAGAGATTTAAGTTCTGTAACAATGAGGTAAAATTCCTCAGGTCCAATGATAATTATACTCTTTAAGTTCCCTCTCGTAACACTTGTTTCTATAGTCGTTCTTTTACCTCGCAAGCAGTGAGACTTTGGAATTCTCTTCCCGTAGATATCAGGAGAGCTCCAAATATTAATATTTTTGAAAGTATGTTAAAGCGTCACTTTCTGCGTTCACTGTGATTAATACTTTTATTGCTTATTCTAAATTCTAATCCCTATTATTAAAACAGGCTTCTGCTTTTAGGATGATTTATTTTGTATATTAGTAGATGCATTTTATATATTTTTAAGAACACCATTACATAGTATTCTGCTAAATCTTGTTCCATACTTAAGGGTTGCCTGGAAGTGATTGCTGACTTTGCGATAAGGCCGCCTTTGTGTGTCTTATAATTTAAGGTTTTTTTGATGTATTTGTAATTTCTCTGTATTTGATGCACAATATTGTATTGCATTGTAAATTTAGGTTGATTAGGTTTTCCCCGTGTTGGTCCGGGCTCCTTTGTAGAATAGACCATCTGCCTTCCTTGCCAGGCAGCTCGTAAAAGGCGAGCATAGGCTTACCATCACTAATACCGTGACATCCGACTAGGTGGTAGAGTTTGGCAGCGACTCGCCCAGATTGGTACCACGGCCTTACCTATTCCTGCCGCCATAACGTCAGAACGTGTTCCGGTTCGGAGGGTAAGGTAGCCGGTAAACCTACTTTTGCTCGAGGCCTAACATCCCGGCCTCAGGTTGGAAACGCACCATAACCACCTTTGGTGTCTCTAGGCGGCGTGAATTTCTTACCATCAGGAAATCCGTCTGCTTGTTTGCCTTCCTATAACATAAAAAAAATGTTACTGGATCAACTCTTCGCTACGATTGCTACGTTCGCTACGATTTCTACGATCTCTACGATCTAGTGGTCTGGTATTGGCTTTGACTACATGAGATTTTCGGTTCGATTCCTCGGGTTGGACAATTAAAATAAGTTTTTAATTGTCTAATAAAAACAACATTGCCTGAGACTGAATAATATATAGTAAGTATAGTTATCAATTTTTTTTCTTACTTAAGATATTGTGCACTGTAAGTCTACCATTTAGGTTATTTTATGAACTTCTTTTTAGGTGAGCTGGAAGAAATTTATTTATCTGAGTTAAGCTGACCTTTTGTACAAGTCTTTTAGTTTTAAAGTATATGTAAGATTTTATGTACACTAAATAATTAAATAAAAATATAATAAGTGCCCAGATGCTGACAGATTCACCACCTACCGCATTGTGGGACGAAAGTATCTTTAGCTTTAGTTCACACCTATTAGTGAGGTTTATAGTTTGTTATAGTTTAAACCTGGTTTAATTCTCTGACGATGAGTGTGAAGATATTTATACTTGCTTGCTATTGCCCGCGTGGTTGCCGGCGTATTAACGATCCTACAGGAACATTTTCTCGGGATAAAAACTATCTTGTGTGTTGATAATTACCTTCTATGTGTGTGCCAAATTTCATGAAAATCGGTTCAACAGTGTTTGCGTGAAGAAGTAATAACAAAACAAACGAACACACAAACTTTCGCATTTATGTTATTAAAAGGATAGGATTGGTGGAATATTTAATATGATTTTAACTTACTTCAGTCTCGCCATGAGTTTGTTAACTAACTCACTCGCAATATATTTTTCAACAAACTACTTACAAACTAAAAGTTGTAACTCAAGAACGACTTTACCGTTTTTAATGAACTCTGTTTTTAAAAATAGACGAATAACTAATAACAAATGTTACTCCGAACCTCGGAAACAAATGTTAACACAAATGAATTTAAATAACTTTCTTAACAAGACAGAGACAATTATAGTAGGGGAGCCCAGTATGTTAAATGTGTAGTCACACCAGTGTCAATGAGACCTATTGTACTTTGTCGATTAGATGGTGATGAAACAAAGGGCATTTAACGTTAATATTTTTAGAGGTGCGGGAAGCGTCTAAAAGCTTAAATAAACAATCACAGTCACTTAATCATAGGCTTAAGAAAAATGTACTTGCCTAAAAAATTTCCAATTCTATGATGTACCAATTTAATAAATCCTCTTTATGCCAAAAGAATAAAGTTACCCAATAAGTATTGAGCGATAAATTACAACTGTATTTTATTTTATTTTTAGTTTCAAAGCCCTGATGATGCTTTAAAAGGTGAAACCGGTTGGCTGGATAGTAACAAAAAGTTTTAAATAAAGTGTATAGTGGATAAGTACAAGTGTTAACTACAAAAGACGTGTGTATACAATGGAACTCCACCAAGCGCCAACGAAAGCAAGTATATATTCTATAGATGATTAATTTTTTGAAGTGAAAACTTCTTTAGCGGCGTCCCGCACTTTTTTTGGAATGATTGAAAACTTCTTAACTCGCGTCAGGACACGTGAACTGATCGAAAATTCGTCAGACGGCGCAGGGTGCTTGCTCGAATAAGACGCTGAAAAATAAAATTATTCACCAGCCATTCCAAAATATTAAAAATGCCCAACGTCAACATTCAAGTTTTCACTTCTGTCGGCACTCCCGGAGTGCAACCCATCGTTTTGTTTTTATTTTTTACCTTTTTTTATCGTACGTCACGCTCAAATCAACAGAATATTTAAATTTGTTCTTATGGACCAGGTATTAAACGCACTGTACTTTACTCCGGGTTGCCCGAGAATGTTTGCAAGCCAAAAAAGTTTAGACCGACTAACCTACGCGCACGCCCTTTATAGGGATTTAATACTTAATTGACCGCCTCGTTGCGCAAGTGGCTAGCGTAACTACATCGACTTACCGTAACGCTCGGGTTCGATCCCGACGAGGGCAGGAATTTGTGTGATGAACATTTAGATGTCTACGTTTTCAGGTCTAGGTGTTTATTAAATCTATTCTGATATCTCTTTAAGTATTTCTATGTATAAATATCGTTGACTAACATCCATAACACAAGCATATAATTTGCTTACTTTGGGGTTA
>NJDC01006330.1:146847-157370 GCA_002245475.1 Calephelis virginiensis
GTCTGCTTGTTTGCCTTCCTATAACATAAAAAAAAAAAATTACTGGATCAACTCATCGCTACGATTGCTACGTTCGCTACGATCTCTACGCTTTGACTACATGAGATTTTCGATTCGATTCCTCGGATTGGACAATTAAAATGAGTTTTAATTGTCTAATAAAAACAACATTGCTCGAGACTGTGTTATTGTATTGTAAATTAATATAGTAAGTATAGTTATCATTTTTTTTTCTTACTTAAGATATTGTGCCCTGTAAGTCTGCCATTTAGGTTATTTTATGAACTTCTTCTTAGGTGAGCTGGAAAAAATCTCCTTATCTGAGATAAGCTGACCTTTTGTACAAGTCTTTTAGTTTTAAAGTATATGTAATTTTTTGTGTACACTAAATGATTAAATAAAAATAAAATAAGTGCTCAGATGCTGACAGATTCACCACCTACCGCATTGTGGGACGAAAGTATCTTACTAGTGTGGTTTATAGTTTGTTATAGTTTAAACCTGGTTTAATTCTCTGACGATGAGTGTGAAGATAATTATACTTGCTTGCTATTGCCCGCGTGGTTGCCGGCGTTTTAACGATCCTACAGGAACATTTTCTCGGGATAAAACCTATCTTGTGTGTTGATAATTACCTTCTATGTGTGTCTCAAATTTCATGAAAATCGGTTCAACAGTTTTTACGTGAAGAAGTAATAACAAAACAAACGAACACACAAACTTTCCCATTTATGTTATTAAAAGGATAGGATTGGTGGAATATTTAATATGATTTTAACTTACTTCAGTCTCGCCAGGAGTTTGTTAACTAACTCACTCGCAATATATTTTTCAACAAACTACTTACAAACTAAAAGTTGTAACTCAAGAACGACTTTACCGTTTTTAATGAACTTTGTTTTTAAAAATAGACGAATAACTAATAACAAATGTTACTCCGAACCTCGAAAACAAATGTTAACACAAATGAATTTAAATAACTTTCTTAACAAGACAGAGACAATTATAGTAGGGGAGCCCAGTATGTTAAATCTGTAGTCACACCAGTGTCAATGAGACCTATTGTACTTTGTCGATTAGATGGTGATGAAACAAAGGACATTTAACGTTAATATTTTTAGAGGTGCGGGAAGCGTCTAAAAGCTTAAAAAAACAATCACAGCCACTTAATCATAGGCTTAAGAAAAATGTACTTGCCTAACGAATTTCCAATTCTATGTTGTACTAATTTATTAAGTCCTCTTTATGCCAAAAGAATAAAGATGACAGTTACATCCAACCCAATAAGTATTGAACGATAAATTAACACTGTATTTTATTTTAGTTTTAGTTTCAAAGCCCTGATGATGCTTTAAAAAGTAAAACCGGTTGGCTGGATAGTAACAAAAAGTTTTAAGTAAAGTGTATAGTGGATAAGTACAAGCGTTAACTACAAAAAACGTGTGTATACAATGGAATTCCACCAAGTGCCAACGAAAGCAAGTATAGATTCTATAGATGACTAATTTTTTGAAGTGAAAACTTCTTTAGCGGCGTCCCGCACTTTTTTTGGAATGATTGAAAACTTCTAAACTCGCGTCAGGACACGTGAACTGATCGAAAATTCGTCAGACGGCGCAGGGCGCTTGCTCGAATAAGACGCTGAAAAATAAAATTATTCACCAACCATTCCAAAATATTAAAAATGCCCAACGTCAACATTCAAGTTTTCACTTCTGTCGGCACTCCCGGAGTACAACCCGTCGTTTTATTTTTATTTTTGACCTTCCTTTTATCGTAGTCACGCTCATATCAACAGAATAATTAAATTTGTCCTTATGGACCAGGTATTAAACGCACCGTACTTTACTCTGGGTTGCCCGAGAATATTTGCGAGCCAAAAAAGTTTAGACTGACTAACCTACGCGCGCGCCCTTTATAGGGATTTAATACTTAATTGACCGACTCGTTGGTCGAGTGGCTAGCGTACACGCCTAACTACATCGACTTACCGTAAGGTTCGGGTTCGATCCCGACGAGGGCAGGCATTTGTGTGATGAACATTTAGATGTGTGCGTTTTCGGGTCTAGGTGTTTATTAAATCTATTATGGTATCTCTTTAAGGGGTCATGTATGCTAAAATACGTCAGCAATATGTTGTTTTTTTCATAAAAAGCAATTATGGATCTTGGTGACAAAAATACACAATATTAACATTAATTTTTAATTTGATTTTTAAATATGCTTTATAAGACTAGTGTTTCCAAAACACAATTCATTCACTTTGGTCGATAGAAAAAAATCAAAAAGTTAACCCTTTTTTGAAAGCAAAACCCAACTGTCTACTTCAATTATGAAAATATCGACACCAGATTTAACATAAACATAGATAAGTATTATACCTAAAAGATAACTGTTTCAGTTTTTATATTTTTTTCAAATTACTTTTATAGTGTCAAAAATAGTGATTTGGCGCTTAAGACATTTACTTTAGAGCGCAATATTTCATAGTAATCATGGAACGAGGGAGTGCGCTGATTGGCTCTTCTGGCTGACTAAGTATGAGGACTTAAGTATTTCTATGTATAAATATCGTTGGCTAACACCCATAACACAAGCATATAATTTGCTTACTTTGGGGTTAGATTCAATTTGTGTAAGTTGTCCAGGGATATTTATTTATTTACTTAATAAGGATATTTACCAATGGCACAAGGTATCTCCCTTATATTTTAACACGCCTGAATAACTGCCTAAATACGCTTTTGGACTCCCGTGCTATTGGAAGTTTGCCATGACAGTTACTCGTTTTGACATATGGCACAAAATACTTTTCTTGATTTTTTTTTCAGGACCTTAGACAATTCAGATAAATGAACATCCATTTCCCTTGGTCATTTCCATCTCGCCTGGTTGGATGGACCAATTCCACAATTTGTTTTGTTGTATAAATGGACTATTAATAGATACTATAATTTATTTATTTATTGAACACTTTATTGCACACAAAAACTAAAATATACAAAATACACGAGAAGTTAAAATTGCACGAAAGGCGAGCTTATCTCTAACTAAAGAAATTTCTTCCAGCCAACCCAAAAAAAATTAAGCTGTGAAAATAAAATGAAAGGCATCGTGTACAAAAAACAATTCACTATACTACTATAGATACTATTATTAACTATAGATACTATTATTATGTAATGTTATAATCAGTACATGGTTAGTATAATAATTTATAAAAATTTTCTTCTATTGTTGTTGCTAACCGCCAAAGGCGCCAGATCTAAACTAGTAAAAGATATCTATAACAGCAGTCCGGGCAAACTACGTTTTGCCTACCTTTTCATATGTTTTTTTTCATTCAAAATGTTCAAATGTTTGTTGATGATTTTGATATAATTTACTTATTACGAATTATTTCCGTGTCCGTGCTCCTTCGCAGAAAAGACCATTTGCCTTCCTGCCAGGCAGCTCGTAAAAGGCGAGCATAGGCTTAACGTCACTAAGACCGTGACATCCTACTAGGTGGTAGAGTTTGGCAGCGACTCGCCCGGATTGGTACCACGGCCTTTCCTATTCCTGCCGCCATAACTTAATGTTATGTTGTCGACATAACTTGCTGTTAACGTGTTCCGGTTCGGAGGGCAAGATAGCGGTAAACTTACTTTTGATCGAGGCCTAGCATCCCGGCTTCAGGTTGGCAACGCACCATTACCACCTTTGGTGTCTCTAGGCGGCTTGAATTTCTTACCATTAGGAAATCCGTCTGCTTGTTTGCCTTCTACTATTATAAAAAAAAAAGAATGACGAAATTACGAAAAAAAAATTAAATGTCAAAATTATTCTAAAATGTTTTTGATATCTTATACTCAAAATGTTAAAGAAGATAGTGTGCGGCTAGTTTTGTGATATATGATACATGTCATGCACGTCGGTTGTTGAGCCTTCTATATTTTACAATTCTGATGCTCGCTCTCTACACCTGCGACACAATACTCCTATGTTTTACCACAATACGTTCTGAAATATACTTTGTATCGACTATTCGACAAACGTTGGAACAATAAAAAAATTTAGTTTGTAAGCTCATGTTACATTATTTTTTTATGGTATTGGAAGGCAAACAAGCAGACGGATTTCCTGATGGTACGAAATTGACGCCGCCTAGAGACACCAAAGGTGGTAATGGTGCGTTGCCACCCTGAGGCCGGGATGTCAGGCCTCGAGTAAAGGTAAGTTTACCGGCTACTTTACCCTCCAAACCGGAATACGTCATGACGTTATGGCGGCAGGAATAGGTAAGGCGGTGGTACCAATACGGGTGAGTCGCTGCGAAACTCTACCACCTAGTCAGATGTCACGGTTTTAGTGACGGTAAGCCTATGCTTACCTTTTACGAGCTGCCTGGCAGGAAGGCAGATGGTCTATTCTGAAAAGGCACCCGGACCAATAAATTGCCTATCTTAGTTGGCCAAAACTTTGAAATATAGAGAAAATATACAAGTGACATTTATTAGCCCTAAGTCACCGCGTACTATTCGATTCCACAATGGTTCGTAATAGGCCGGTCCGTAAATTTGCCACAAGAACGGCCAAAGGAGGAACGTGACAACCGCTATCTTGGTTATGAGCGGGTAGGAGTTATTCTTGTCTATTTGCCATTACCCCCGCACCCTAAACACGTCATTAAAATTCTATGCGTGACACAAATGTTGTTCGTTACTTTTGCTTGTGTTCGGTTAATTTTGCGGTTTCTGCAAAAAATATTTGATGTTACGGTTTATCATAATACTATTGGATATGCCTATCATTACATAATATCAAACAAAGTTGATTTCTGCTGGCTGTCCCTAAGATCTTAATAACTATGTAACGGATTTTGATGCGTTTTTACATATTGCTCCATACAAAATGTATGAAAGCGATGTAGGCAGATTATTGCGCTTCGATGTGCCCCGTCCCTGCCCGTCCAAATGGGCGCTATCCTTAAAACTGCAAAAAGCAGCTTCGTTTCAACAACTAAATCATCGACGTAGACAGCTTTTATCCTTTTTTGAAGATTTACAGGGATTCTTTACATCATTATATTTATATATGCGTGACACAAATGTTGTTTGTTACTTTTTCTTGTGTTCAGTTAATTTTGCGGTTTCTACAAAAAATGTTTGATGTTACGGTTTATCATAATACTGTTTTTCTATCATTACGTAGTATGAAATGAAGCTGATTTCCGCTGTCTGTCCTTAAATATGCTTAGATTTTTAAAACCACGCAAGAGAGTTGTTAATATATAGTGATTCAAGAGGAAGGTTTTATGTATTATAACGTGGAAATTCAACCACCCGCGAAGCTGAAACGGGTTGCTCGTTTACTATAAAAATTGATGTTTATTAGCGGTTTTGCATTGATTGTTTGGATTTACTAAGATCAAATGTAATTAAATATAAAATACATATAAAAATATTGTAAATGAGTTCCAATGTACAAAAAACTAACACACATAAACTTAGTTTAGTGGCAGTAAAACTGCAAAACGTGGCTTCGATTTGATAAGTAAATTATTTACGTATTTAAAAATTGAATATTTCCCTTTTTTAACAATCTACCTAAGATTTTATTACCAAATCTAGACTTGGTGGTAATGGGACTACTTCAGAAGTAAGCCCTTTCAAATAACAAAAGAGTTTTTGAAATCGATTTAGAAGTCGATTAACATACTACTACTATAATTCTTAAAATATATGAGTGGAAAATATAACTTCCTTTTTTGAAGTCGATTAAAATACACAATGGTTTGATAACATACAACTATAGACTAAAAAATAAATAAAAAATGGGGCATCATTCTTATAAACTTCTGTTACATTTGTTTAGGTGCATTTACAAATGGACTCTTTGATTTGAGTCATGATTGATTTTTAGCCAAAATCACGATGCTGATACTCAGAGAACCTTTCCTGTGGTATTAATTTAACAGGACCTTACATTCGTATGGTTTTAGAACCACGTAAGTTGTATTATAGGATAATAAACAATAATGTAGATAACAGGAAGCATCAAACAAAGTACAAACTATATAAACAAGGTAAGTAGTCGTGGTAGGGTACCACATAGTTTTATTTGCAGCAATATAAATAAAAGAAGAAAGCGAATATTCCCAGCTACTGAGAGTGCAGACAAATATATTGTATGATAGGCCAACAAATTTATTTCTTAAATAAGAAACACTGCTACTGCTTAATCCTTTTACGGCACTAAAGTGTACTCATTGTGTACTCATTTGTACTCATTAGTGTACTCATACTATCAAAGTGACACACACACACATACACACACACACACACACACACAGAATATCTTTGCGTTTAAAAACTTTTAAAACACACAGAAGATTGAATGAAGCACAACAGTACAAGCAAAACTCGTTACTAGGTTGTCGTATAATATAATATAAATAAATGTAATAGAGATAGCTTAAATTATGCGCCATAGATTTATATTTGTCAGATAAGATAAAAGTTTCAAAACTGCAATAAATACTAAATAATACTTGCAAAAGAGCGCCACCTGACCTCGCAAAAACAAAGCTACTGTTTAGAGCATAATATTTATCTAGAGCGTTAGTAAAACCCTTGATATAAACAACATGTTGGATACAATAACACAAGTTCAAAGAAATGTTATTTTTTGCGAAATCATTATTTTAAATTACTGATATGTATTTAAGACTGAGACTAAAAAACCTAATCTTTTTTGCAAGTGTTTATTCTGCAATTTATGAAAACTAATTTCGTGATCTTTATTGTTAAAAAAAATAGTTATAAAGACGTCAAATTAATATATGTCAATAACATACATGAATCTAACTGTAACGAACCAATTTGAATATTCCTAAATCCCCCAAAAATAAATGCATTTTACAGTTCCCAATTATGAATATGAGGTGGGTCTGCTTTAGAGTACGCTGCCCTATACAGCCAATTTAAATGAGAATAATTTTATTTTCCAGCACTGGTACAGTTCCAGGTATTTATCAGTGTGGCTCTACTGCGAAATATGACACAGTTTTTCAGTTGGTACCAATTTAATTTACTAATTACTATACTAGTGGCTTTTCACTTACACCGAAAAATCCGTATTTTATTTACTTAGATGATATGGATGTTACATGAAACATTACTGTTTAGTTTTTTGACATTTTTACTAAATTGAATCTCTCAAACCCAAATTATAATAAGATATACAGTACTTTAAGACACATTTTTTATGGCTGCATATGATATCAAAATCTGTTTTGATGTTTAGCTTCGTTTATATTATTAATCGCCTCTGTGGTCCTTCTGTGCGACGTCGGACTTCACTTCTTGATGTTTGTGGTTCGATCTCCAGATCAAGGAACGGCAAAAAAAAGAAAAGGTGTATTTTCAACTTTCTCTTGGATTAGATATGTGCCCGGTTTTCAATAGGCTTATTGTTCGGCTAGTCGTAGGTGCTCTGGTTATGCCTTTAGATATCTCTTAGAAGATATATATGTAAAGATGTATTTTTTTATTAATCACAAACACCTCTATAATCCTCATTGCGCACGATCTAACAATAGAGATAATCAAAGCACTCGTAGAAAGTTGAATGTAGACGATAAAGGCCAGCGCTATTGCAATTTATGTCAGTAAAATGTAAGTTAATTCAGTTAAAGTTGTTTCCAGACTACACCAACCTAATTTTACGTACTTAGCAGATGCGATAAGCCACTAACGGAAAGTAACTTACGTTTAACAAAAATTCAAACTCTACAAGAATATTGTGTACTTTGAGAAAAGAATTATAAGTTGTGTGACTAATATGCAAAATCTAGACGAAACTTTGGTATTTCAAAAATTTAGCGTACTATTTAAGGAAAAAAATAATAGCGTTTAAAATAAGCATAATAGATTTTTTTTATAATTTTGGAAGGCTAACAAGCAGATGGGTTTCCTGATGGTAAGAAATTCACGCCACCTAGAGACACCAAATGTGGTAATGGTGCGTTGCCACCCTGATGTTAAGCCTTGAGTAAAAATAAGTTTATATAATGTATGTTTCCTGGTTGATCCGGGTTTTTTGTGTAAAATGTACCTTCCTGACTGGTAGAATATCAAAGGCGTATAAAGGTCTCAACACACATTGTCAACTAGGAAAGGGATCGTCACTGTATTGCCTTACGCTTCGCCGTCAACCAGTCGTCAACTTAACGTATGCACGTAACCAAACAGTATCAGCAGCTCCTGTACATCAACTCGGCTACGGCTAAACGACCCCGCATTTACGGCTTGCCGATCGCGATCCTGTTCCGAAGCGCGGCGATTACGTTACGATTCTGATTAGTTTACGTTGCAGTTTGGACTTTCATACAAATAATAAAGAAACACGATACAATACACATATTAGTAATTATTTATTATTAATATTAATTTTTAACTAATTATCAAATTATTAGTAGGTATCAAGTAAATATATGTACAGTTCTACTATTTAAATTTAAGCGAATGATGTAATACAACTCTATATAGATATCTTTAAAATACATTAGGATTTCCGAAGCTTGACGAATACAGCCGAAGCGCATAATTTAAATAGTACTACTGTACAGAGTTATTTTTTTTATCTTTTTAGGTCTTATTTTGTACACTGTTTACCTATTTCATTTTTTCTGTTAAAAAAGATTTTTTTAAGTTAGCTGTAAAGTATCTCTTGTTACAGATAGGTAACCTCGTCTTTTAGATCGTGTGTATTCGACTAAAACTGGTTTTTCACTAAAAACCGAAACCAAAACCGAACCTTCAGCTTTGTTTTCACTTTCGGCTGAAATCGAACCAAACTTTACCTTTACCGAATTTGTATTGATACTGAAATATAGTATAGTTAACCTGTAACCCTTTCAAATAGCAATACTAGAATATCGTGCCATATCAGTGCCAGGAAAAAAATAATGGTAATATTAAAACACATTTTTTAATACTACCATTAATATTTTATGCTCAATATTAATAATAAATTATGTATTATTAATATCGATAATTAAAGGTCGTCTTGTATTAAGTTTAATGGGTATCACAGAAAAGCTTGATAGCGAAAATACAAATGAAACGACATTTGTATTTTAAAATGAAGCTAGCATGTATTTTAAAAAGTTACCAACGTTTACTAGAATTCTAAAATAGTGCTTGAGACTTTAATAAGATGTAACTTTTATAAGATTTGAGCAGTAAAAGGCGATCGGCCCCAGAAGGGTCGAGCACATTCGGCGAAGCAAAAGTGAAGTCACCCACTTTGAATCAAACACAGGACTACGGTGTACGTGTTTTGAATGTTATCCAAGATAGTTTCGCTGTGGAAACTAAAAGATTCAACTTTGAAAACCATATGCCGTTTCATTATAGTTATATACGACTTGTATTATTGAATAGGAATTGTTTTTAGTTTGTTTTAAACTAATTTAATTGAATTTAGATTTATTTGAAATTTGACAAAATGTGATAGTATTTAATTTAAATGGGTGTTTTTCCTTAATTATGTATAATAATATAAATAAGAGCAGGCTAGTAGGAGTATTACTAGTTCTGCATTGAACCTACAATGTCTGCGTACGTATGTGAGATAGTGAAACTGATGACTGCATATTTTAAATTTTATTTCTTAAAATTTACGTACTTTTTCCTAAATAATATTTGTACGCCACTAGGCACGGAGTAGTCGTTCTTTTCTAATATAATCTTTAATGACTACACCTACTTCTACAAATAAATGAATTGAATTGAAATGAATAGAGTTGTTTTTAGTTTCGTCAGCGAAGAATAGTAACTATTTTAATTTTATGCGCGGTTCCTATATTAAGAAACGAGTCGTTTTGCTTACGAAAGGTAGTTTTTTACGAATAGTAAAAAATGTAACTACGGTAGTTTGTTATTGATTGTTAACTCTAAAAATTATGTGTAACTATGAGCAACGCTTCATTAGTTTTAGGCAAACTACCAAATTATACTAACGGATTACGGATCGTTGATTATAGGAACCGGGCTTAAATTTTCATCTCCCATAGTCCTTTGAGATGGTTTGTCAAAAAGTAGCCTTAGTTTGAACTTGGATCTTTAACTATGTGCACACAAAATTTCATTAAAATCGGTAGGCGTGAAAATGTAACAGATAAGCAGGTTAATACTCGCCGTTGAGCAGTGAGGATCACTTATCATCAGATTTTTTTTATATTGAAAGGCAAAAAAGCTGCCGGATATCCTGATGTAAGAAATTCACGCCGCCTAGAGACACCAAATGTTTTTATGGTGCGTTGCAAACCTGAGTCCAGGATGTTGGGCCTCGAGCAAAAGTAAGTTTACCGGCTACCTTATCCTCCGAAGCGGAACACTTCAACGGCAAGCTCTGACGCTATAACAGCAGAAATAGGTAAGGACGTGGTACCAATCCGTACGAGTCGTTGCGAAGCTCTACCTACACAGACGGTACTCATTTGGCCAGATGTCACAGGGTTAGTGACGGTAAACCTA
>NJDC01006332.1:8681-33865 GCA_002245475.1 Calephelis virginiensis
TTTTGTAACTTTTAAGTGGTCAATATTTTTTACCTAATTTCTACCTTGATAATATATATTTCTGTTAAACTGAAGTTGGCTTTTGAGTCAAAATAACTGCTTAAATAATTGTACGTTGTTGTAAATTAAGGTAAAAGCACCTCTACTAACGAGTTCTGATATTTTAAATCGATCTAAATATCAAAACGGCACGTATGTTAATTATTATAAAGAAATGATAAGTACAAAAACAATCTTTTGTAAACATGGATGTTGTATTTACACGTTTAAGTCTGTAATGTTTTTTTCATGAGAAGCCCCGGGTCGGTCTCCTATGTAGAATAGATTATCTGCCTCTCCTCCAGGTAGCTCCAAAGAGTAAAGTAACTGTTTTTAAGGAACGGAGGCTGGTAAGAGGCGAGCAAAAGGTAAATGAGTCATTACCAATAAGACCGCTATTGGAAGACTGCGTAATAAAATAATCTAGGTATATGTTCATTTAACTGTTACCGGCGGTATTTCCTGCAAATTTTAGTTATTTAGTATTCTTATGTTACCCGTTATATTTTGGAATAAAAAGTAAGCTAAGTAAGAATATAGTTTGTGCTTTGATGAAATTTTTAAACTTCAAGTCAGCCATTTAGACGTGAAAACGGAATATTTTAGACACATACACAGTTGCGTATTTCTAATTAGGTATGCCTTTTTTCATGTAAATAGTAGTAATTATTCTAAAACGAAGATGAATGATTGAGACCGCATACAAAACTTTTACCCCGGATGGCTAGGGTTAAAAAGTAGTATTGGATCTTCAAGCCTGTTGTTGTGAAACCTTAATAGACAAATTTTCACATTCACATTTGTAATACCAAGGGCTATATTTTCAAACAAACACGACTCATTAAACTGTAAATAGCATACTCATTCTTTAAGATAAACTTTTAGATAAGCAAACCTCATTATCTATCGTCAAATAAAGTATAACCACTATTCGATTCACCTCTGGGATGTATCCGTCCCGCATCGGACTTTACTTCTTGAAGTTCCAGGTTCAATTCCCGGGTCGGGCGACTAAAAAAAAAGAAATTGTCCATTTTTAATTATCTAACAAAAATAATTTTGCTTGGCATTTGATATGTGCCTTGGCATTTGATATATATTTGATATGTGTGATATGTTTAATTGCAGGATTTAGCGTCTTCGACTAGTCATAGTCGTGGTTACCTGGTTGTGCTACCTCTTCGGGGATATGGGCGTGAAATACTTTTTTACTTAACTTTCATTAATCAAATACAAAGACGCAACTTAGGATTAATAAGCATTTAAAAATAAAGATAATTTTCTCGCTCACACTTGTCAGACGTACAGTACTACTATTTAAATTATGCACTTCGGCTTTACACGTTTCACTCTTTTTACACTTTATACTTTTATTTTTGAATTGGCTGACCTAATCTAAATTTAGGCTAAAAGATTAATTATGTGTAATAACAACTATGTATAGATATCTTTCAAATACATTCGGGCTTCTGAAACTTGACGAATATAGCCAAAGCGCGTACTTTAAATATTACTACTGTACCATAATGTCACGATGCTTGCGTACCTGCCAAGCTTACTCTACATTTCACTCGTTTTACGTCTCACGTCTCCGAAACGCGAGATTTTTGATTTTGTAGACTTGATTGTTAAATGACTACCTAAGTCTCCGCGTGTACCTACATCCAATCACACTCGCACTTTATGTCTGTTTTATCAATTTTTCATCAGTCGTTTTCCACATAGTTAAAATAACAAAAAATGGAAATAAATGGATACTTAATTGAAATATAGCACCCACTTCACGGCACACTAAAATTAGCAAGTATTCAGTGAATTCAAAACTACGGAGAATATGATGATTATAATAAAAATAAATGTCTTGTGGTAGAAGTGTGGACAAATACATAGTATTAGTTTGATTCCTCAGCGCAGCTTGGTAATATATTGAACTTTCGTGTGCTAGTGTGGTAGGTATTCAATAAATTGTACAGAGTAGGTACCTAATTGAATTTTCTTTAAAGTACTGAAAATATGTTCCTTTACCTGACAGTGACTATCGAAAGAATACAAAACTGTATATTACCCTGAATTTAACTAGAAGAAAGTATTTTTAAACATATTTAGTCCTGCTTAGATGTGATGAAAATATGTAACTCTGATAATATCCGAGCGATCTGATCGTGGAATGTCAACCTTGGTCTCCACGGCTACCTATATCCATCCAGATTTGCTTTGTGTATCTGCTTTGTCAATCTTTCATGTCTTTCTTTCCACATGACCGAACCAGCGGAGCTTGCCCTTTCTCATGATAACACCAACACTTTCTTTTAATCCTACTCTTTCTCGGATCTCACGGTCAGCGAGAATTATAGACATAGATAACAATAAAAGTTATCATTTAACTTCAGTTTGATGCAATGGGGTTTTTGTTCATAGCAATTCGCTTGTAAAGTATTCTTCCAAGTAAAAATGTAAACAAAGCGAGCTAATACCACGGCGTTATAAAATCCACGTCATAAAGCTCGCACAAGCTGGCGACGCCATTACCCCACAGATGTTATCACGACATAAAACAGCCAAATTAAAACCCATAAAATATCGAGTACTGACGTGATATACCACCCGTGTTAATACAATTTCCTGTGCTACAAACAGAGCTATTTTTATGAATTTACTAGCCGACCCGGCAATTTTCGTATCACTTGAAATTAACAGCTACTAACAGTTTGTGTGGATTAAGGCATTGTTTTTCCTATTTTCCCTGCAATTTTCCCGGTTTTTCTAGTAATGAAAACCTTATCTTGATAACAAAAAAGAATTAGCGAAATTGGTTTCTCTGTTCAGGTGTGATGCGTTGACGACGTGAAATGGGGATTCATCTATTTATTATTTATATATACATTATATAGACATAGATAGATAAAACGCATTACCTACCACTTACGAAGGTTAAGACTTCTTGTTTAATAAAAGTAAGGTAAAGTATCTTCTCGCACGTAGGTGGAGAAGTAGAGGGAGAGGTAGAGATACAACCAAGACAACTACGATTAGACAAGGGTTTTTAGTCTCACCTCATAAGTGATCATCGGGCCTGTCTATCGCCTGTATCCTGTATTTTATTTTTCAATTGAAATCGTGCCAAGTATGTTTTAAATGCCGTTTTTAGTGCAAAAAATGTTTTTTCACTGATTCCGTATGTACTATTGATTTTATATTTTATTATTTAACGTAAAATTCTGTTTGTACACTCACAGTGTACTATTGTAGTGGATAACTTAACAAATAAATTATGAAATACTAGCTGTTGCCCGCGGTGTCGAAATGAAATGTGGGAAACGATCCCACAGAAAAAAATTTTCAGGATAAAAACTATTCTATGTGTTAATCCAAGTTACCCTCTATGTGTGTGCTAAATTTCATGAAAATCGGTTAAGCAGTTTTTGCGTGAAGGAGTAACAAACAAATGCAAACTTTTGCATTCATAATATTAATAGGATATATGTATGTAAATATAGGTGTCACTATATTAAAAGCAGCTAATTATTTTTCTTACGTCTCCTGTTTTCGTACCTCTATGAAAAATACATTTTTTAAAGCGGGTAAGTTATATGTAACTTTCCAAAGAATATTATTAGATGGAAACAAATAACTTAGGATGTCCTAGTTTAGGGAATACAACCCGAGGCAGTAAATTCTTATCAAAATTACTTTTGATGTATTTGTAAAAGAAATTTTTACCTTACCGAAACATTTATCATGTAATAAAAGTGCCTAGTTTTAAGATGTACCTGATGGAAATAATTCAATTTTGAATATATGTCTAATAATAATAATAATCTTTATTTCATGTAAACAAGAGGCACCTGTGACGCGTCTATACAATAATAAATCTATCACCGGGTCGGAACGCGGCCTCACACTGAGAAGATCCGCAAGAAACTCAGCGGCCTTGTCGTTTATTCCTTTTTAGAAATATGTTTTTAATAATAAATGTAATGGTACATTATATGTATTTATAAGAGATTGGCATGAGGAGCAATTAATCCCAAGCCGTCTTATGATCTAAATATTCAGCAATGTAATAATAACAATTTTTATTTAATCTATATTTGACACATTTCTTAAATTTATTAATTGGAAGTTCTTTCATATAATTGGGAAGTTTATTATAGAACTGTATACATTGGCCCATGAACGGATGGCTTACTCTGTGGAGACGAGACAGAGCAAGATATTTTTATCCCTTGTATTGACACAGTGTATATCACAATTTCTTATAAATGAACTTGAATTTCTGTGAACATACATTAAATTTTCAAAGATATACTGGGATGCTAAAGTTAGAATTTTGATTTCTTTGAACTTTACTCTCAGGGAAACTCTTAGGCCTAGGTTGTAAATTGCCCTCATGGCTCTCTTTTGTAAAATAAATATGGTATTTACTTCGGCAGAACTCCGTTCGGCCATGTGGAAAGACAGACATGAAAGATTGACACAGCAGATACACAATGCAAATCTGGATGGATATAGGTAGCCGTGGAGACCAAGGTTGACATTCCACGATCAGATCGCTCGGATGTTATCAGAGGATGGAGTGAGAGTCTCCGAAGCCGTCATGTTTGTATAAAAATGGTGAAGAATGTAATGGAAGACAGATAGGTCTGTCAGGATCGTAAGGTTTGGCACTCGAAAAGCTCTGCCTAGCTCGTAGGGACTTGGCCTAAAGATATGTATGAATGTATGTATCTGTATTTATATTTATAAAAGAAAGTCGTGTTAGTTACACTATTTATAACTTAAGAACGGCTAAACCGATTTGGCTAAAAATGAATGGGGAAGTAGTAGCCTTGAACAAAAATCAAACAACAAATAAAATTTTTACCCATGTTGGTCCGGGATCCTTTGCAGAATAGACCATCTGCCTTCCTGTAACAGGCAGCTCGTAAAAGGCGAGTATAGGCTTACCGTCACTAACACCGTGACATCCTAATAGGTGGTGGAGTCTCGCAGCGACTGGCCCGAATTGGTACCACCGTCCTACTTATTCCTGCTGCCATAACGTCCAATGCTTGCCGTTAACGTATTCCGGCTTGGAGGGTAAGGCAGCCGGTAAACTTACTTTTGCTTGAGGCCTAACATCCCGGCCTCAGGTTGGCAACGCACCACTACCACCTTTGGTGTATCTAGGCGGCGTGAATTTCTTACCATCAGGAAATCCGTCTGCTTTTTGCCTTGCATTATCTTAAAAAAAATGTTTTTCCCATACAAACTGATCGGGTTCAATGAAGTTTACCGAAACAGCTAGTAAATCACAATCTTCAAATAACTAAAAATGATTTAACTAAAAAGTTTAACTTAAAAATTTAATTCAAATGTATTTGTTAAACATTTATGCGTAATAAAGAATTAAATAAATAAAAATGATTATTGAAATTTAGTAATGGTTACTCAAACGATTGGCCGCCTTTTTAGGGTTCCGTAGCCAAACGCTGTTAAAACTTAGTTAACAGATGTATTCTGTGAACCTCATTACAAATACATTTTTGACACAAAAGTAGAAACATTACTTTGAGTAGCCGGTCAACAGTCCAAAAGCAAAAGCGATTTTCCCGCCCGATGGCCAGCACGTTAGGCGAAAAATGGCGGCAAAATAAAATTGGCGAATAACGATGATATCTTCTATACATTTTTTAAAGAAAGAAAAAATTTCGCCCCAGACAGGATTTGAACCTGTAACCTTTAGTGGGTACTCAGAATTGTGTATCTAGAGGACATAACTACCCGCGTTAACGGGTTAGAAAGGAATTAAAAATTTCGCCACGGGACTTGAATCCTCAGTAGCTCAATTGGTTAGAGCATTCGTCGGCTTGAGACGAAAGGTTACAGGTTCAAATCCTGTCTGGGGCGAAGTTTTTTCTTTCTTTAAAAATTTTATAGAAAATTTATCCCAAGCACAGGGCAAGATGATATCTTTCGATTTATGTATTAAAAACATATAAATGTATATATTTTTAGAATTCTTGAGAATTAAGCTACGTAATAACGTAAAAATGTGTATGTTTAACCTCAAAATCATTTGCAACAAACAAAATGTGAAAAAACTTTCCGTGTTTTTTCCCGATTTTCCCAAGAAAAACATTTCTTATTAAAAACAAACGTATTTTATTTACTTTCTGTATACTTGATTCGAAAGAATATGAAACGTGAAACAGAATGAAATTACAAAAACAACAATGTCCATGCAAATATTTTACAACACAAGCTCTATAGAATTAAATTCTTGCATATTCGAAAAAGTGTCACGTGCTATTTAATCTCTTATTATGAAGTATTTAGTGGAAGACACTCATAAAACTTATATGTTTTATCTGAAGATATGTCATATAAACATATTACAAATGTTTTTTACAAGAATAATTTATTATATTATTAGAAATAGTTAAAATCGAGCGGGCCGTTACGTCACAAGTACATAAATACATACATGACCGACTTAAATGTCGCTAAATTTTATGTAAAACTAGTTAAATGATTTGTAGTGTTTTATAAAATTGTTTATCACTTACCAAAATATAATTTTAACACTTAACTAACACTTTTTCACATCACTTTTTGTTTTCAAGTCACTAACCGACCACATACTCGAAAAAAGCGCAACGGATGAATAAATCATGCCAACTCATCTCCTTCCGAATTTTTTTACAATGTTGACATACTTCAAACTTTTTAATACGACGGGTTGCTTATTCTGCTCCAGACTAAAAAAAAAATTGTTTGGATATACGAAGTTTATTTGAACAAACTGGAATTAAGAATGGAGCGCGGCAGTCGACGCCCAAATCGGGTCGGGACCATTGAGCGGACTTTTTTTAGACACCCGATATGGGCTGCGGACCGTTGACTGGGTAGGTATTGGCTTGAAAATTGGGGGAGGAAATTGGGGTAAAAACAGGTGATGAATGTTCATATGGGAAATCGTCATTTTTGAAGATATAACAATAGAACTCTGTATTCAGACACTTTATTAGGAATGAAAGAACATAGGCTACTTTTTAAAGCGAAAATTGGGGAAGGAAATTGGGGTAAAAACAGGTGATGAATGTTCGTATGGAGAATCGTCATTTTTGAAACTTTAACAGTGAAACTTTGTATTTAGACACTTAATGAGGAACGAAAGAGCATAGGCTACTTTTTTTAGCGATAATTTAATCAAAAGTATGCTTATCAACCTTATTATAAAATAATATAAACATGGAAACGTGCAAGACCACGTCACAGCTAAACGTGTTTAGTATAAACAAATTAATTTTACAAATTTTTCTCTTAATAAAATGAACTGAAACTCGCCTTTTATGACTAAGTTGGTATGAAAGCAGTCTATATTTTTTTTGTAAGAGCTCGGAACCAAAATCTATACTATCTATTCTAATGTATAAAAGCTAAAGAGTTTGATTGTTTGTTTGCTTGAACTTTCAGTGTTAAAAAGTCCATTTATTGAAGATCACGGTAAGATCAATAGGAACAGAGCACCAATGATGAATGTTTTAAAATCGGGGGATTTTTTCCTATTGAGAGCGTGCGCTCCGTTAACGGTGAAAGTTTTGTAAAAATCATGTAAGAAAGAATTGTTCCCCTTTAAAAGTCTTAAGAATAGTCCGCAACAGCACATTTCTATCTTTTAAGGTTAGTTCACTATAACCTTTTTTATGCTAACCAAATCTGTTTCAAATTACTTGCGAAGGTTATTTTATAAACACGATGTTAATCCTTATCAAAAATTAAGTCATTCATCACAAGTATTTAATTTAAAACAAAATTGCATTTCACATCACTCGATTTCACATCACATAAATATATTCTTTCCAGAACATCATCGTTTTAACTTAACGAACTTTTTAGATGATATTTATTTTATTTATTTAAAAATAGATTAGTTTGAAGAAGAACGTAGGCTGTCTTTCATCTTAAAATTTCAACCGGTAGCGTTGGAGATCTGTAATGTACCCGTATCTGCCCGTATTATTAATGTATCTACATTCATAGATTCATCTCTTCACGCCAAGACTCTAACGGGGTATTATGTAAATGCATCGCTATCGCATCGCTGTCGCATCGCTGTCGCATCGCTGTTGCATCGCTGTCGCATCGCTGTCGCATCGCTGTCGCATCGCTGTCGCATCGCTGTCGCATCGCTGTCGCATCGCTGTCGCATCGCTGGCATCGCTGTCGCACCGCTGTCGCACCGCTGTCGCACCGCTGTCGCACCGCTGTCGCACCGCTGTCGCACCGCTGTCGCACCGCTGTCACACCGCTGTCGCACCGCTGTCGCACCGCTGTCGCACCGCTGTCGCATCGCTGTCGCGTCGCTATCGCATCGCTGTCACATCGCTATTGCGTCGCTATTGCGTGGCTATCGCGTGGCTATCGCATCGCTATCGCGTGGCTGTCGCATCGCTGTCGCATCGCTGTCGCATAGCTGTCGCATCGCTGTCGCATCGCTGTCGCATCGCTGTCGTTTGGCTATCGCATCGCTATCGCATTGCTATCGCATCGTTATCGTATCGCTATCGCATCGCTATCGCATCGTTATCGCATCGCTATCGCGTTGCTATCGCGTGGCTATCACGTGGCTATCGCAGCGCTATTGCGTGGCTATCGCATCGCTATCGCATCGCTGTCGCATCGCTATCGCATCGCTGTCACATCGCTATCGCATCGCTATCGCATCGCAATCGCATCGCTATCGCATCGCTATCGCATCGCTATCGCATCGCTATCGCATCGCTATCGCATCGCTATCGCATCGTTATCGCATCGCTATCGCGTGGCTATCACGTGGCTATCGCAGCGCTATCGCGTGGCTATCGCATCGCTATTGCAAAGGCTTATTTAACATCAGAGTAAGATTACCGTGTTTTACCACACCATCTCTGAGCATCGATTAAGTTCATATGAAAAAGAAAGTGTGCGACACCGCATCCAGTTCAGAAAATACCATGTTCATGTGAACGTGTTAAGTACTTTTATAGTATCTTAGGAGTCTTCATTTAAGGTGCATATGAAACTCTGTAAGTACTATTGTTCTGTGATTTGATGTATATATAAAGCAAAGAATATACAAATTTCTACTGATATTTTCTTAGGATGGGTATCAATAGACATCTCATTCCTCGTAGAAAGAGAATGATATGCCTTTGCTAAAGGACGTGAGTTAGTAGTGATGAACATTATTTTAAAGTGATTTTGACACATAAACACACGAGAAAGTCGTTTTAAAGTAAAGCACTTTAAATCATAAAGATTTGTATACTTTAGCCAATTATTAAGCCTTTTCTTGTTACAAATAAATCAATCAAATTAGTAATGTTAGGTGGCCAATAGTTCAATTTTGTTCAGTGAAAGTGCCAAAGTAAAATATTTGTGAATAAATTAGTGTATTTCTTCGTTGCCGCCAAATGTCACTTAATATGTTTGAGTATCGAGGCCACCACTTTACTCAAGACATAACTTTGTACAACGACTTATGACTATTTTAAAAATAATTTATTATTTCAAAAGACGTAGCAGCATGGGCTAAAGATCTTTGCCGGCCCATGAAAGGGGCAAATTATCTTAAAAAAGTGTTACGGAAGATGTTGCAGCATGGTCTAAAGGTCAAAGCCAGCGCCAGAAAGGGGCAAATTAACCTGAAAAAAATCTGTCACCATGGTGTCTCTCAGATTCATCGTTCAAAATGGCGCTACAACCAACGTTTCATGACATGTAGATTTTCTGGAGTGATTGAATGGTCAACTGTCTAGATGGTCAATTTGTAGTCAATGGCCATTGTCCAGTTCACTATTGACAGCTGACAGGTAAGATTAGTTTTCCGTGTTATTACCACACCATCTCTGAGCATCGATAAAGAAAAATAAAGGTTTTTTGGTGCCATTGTGAATGAAGATGGTAGTATGGTTTTCTTAATTATTTGTGTTTATATTGAGTGAAATTAGTCAATTTTGGACGAAATTATTGTAATTAATTTCAAGAATTTTAATAATATGATACTTGCTGCTTCGGAATCCTCCATGGATGAGTCCGAGTCGCACTTGGCTGCTTTTATTTTTTTAGAGTGTGACTTCTGATGGCTGCCATTTCGATAAGGATACATTTTCTTTATTTATTATATCAGATAATACACAAGATAAAACGAATCTCTTAAATTAAGATAGAAAAGACTGAACACACACTCATAAATATACTTATTATATGGACAGTTTAAAACATATCCCTCCGTTGAATCGTACAATCGGGTAATAAAATAAAATTCTATGTAGCTTCGCACGGTTATGAAATATACATATAAACTTCCTCTTTAATCACTTTATTCAAAAAAAAAAAACGCGTCAAAATCCGTTGCGTAGTTTCAGGATACAAAGGGACGTAGGGACAGAAGAAGCGACTTTGTTTTATATTATGTAGTGATGTCGAGTTTAATATATTTATTTATATATTTTTAGCACTTGGCTAAAAATATATAAATAATATAAAACTAGGCTTGTAGTCGCAAATTCTGGATAAATTAACAGATTTATACGTCGCAATTTAGTATAGTTCTGTTGGCATTATTTTTTTCTCGGCTTGCTTGTTTAGTACTTAAGTGTTGATATATCTTCACGTCTGCATATTTTGAATGAGTAGGCAGAAGTAAGATTAGCTGATACCAAGTACTTAGTCCCACAATGTGATTTGTATGGGGCACATCGAATCACGACTTACCTTCCCAAAAAACAAACCATTAAAATCAGTTACTCGAATAGATAACTTCCTTTTTTTAGTAATCGGTTAAACGTGATTCAATTTAAGATGCATCCTAATTTTCTCTACCACTATAACGCTACTTAGAAATTGTAATATGTTTATATATTTAGTATTTTCAGTATCCAAATCTCACAAATATACTCGTACGCTTGCATCTAGTAGGTTACGGGTGTAATGGTATTTTCAATTTGCATTCAAATTCCTCTGCTGGGATGGTGGAGGTGTGGCGGGAGGATGAATACCGAAGCCCAGTGCCCGAGCTCCGAATGCTGGCTCTCGGTGTCCCAATTCCCGAATCGGATTAACGCTAACGACGTATCATTCAGAATAGTCACGCCGATTTGCGCTGCGTTGCATTCTGTTTGTAAGTGATTTATTAACTGAAGATGTGAATAGGCGTAAACTAAAAACTATTTAATTGGAACGAGGTTTATAAATTTGAAAGTATCTAGAAATGGCAGTCTAGGCTCTACATAACAAATAATGAGTGTCGAATATCATATTTTAAAATGCTAGTGCTAGAATTTGTTAAGGACGATTATCATCACACTGACTGTGTTGTTCCGGGTCCCATATGTAAGCCTTTGTTTTATTGCCTGGCAGCATGTATGAGGCGAGCACATTTTTTTATAGGGATTATTATCAATAAAACCATGGATTATATAGTGTGCAGCAAGCTGCCCAGATAAGGCTTCTCCACAGTCCACTATACCAACTCCTGTCGCCATTGTAAAGCTTTTGGTATTGTAGTATTTCTATCAAAAGGGCAGAGTAGCATTCTTTTACGAAATCCCGTTTGGAAATTCTGAAACAAATTGGCACCGTACATAAATCAAAAACTGCTGACGTGTGTGGCAGGTTATTTTTATTTATTGCGTTCAAAGTTTTTTCAAGAAGAAATGTTGAAATAAAATTTCGAATGCGGAATTCCTTTTCGTAGTCCCGATTTGCAATTTCGAAACGTAATTTTAAACGCATAAGTCGATATAAATCTTGCCACACACGATCAAAAATTTACAGTGAGGAATTTCTCCGTTTCAAGATTCCGCAAGCGGGCCTTTGCGGTCGACATCACGTAACGCAAAAAATCATTCTTAACGCAGCTCTTCCATAGGTTTTGTTTTAGTCACCACACACGTTGGAAGATTCCGTACGGAATGGCAGCAGTGTTGCCAAGTTAGCCATGTGTTGGCCACATTTGGCAACATTTAGATTTTTAGATTAAAATATCAAAATTTTACCACAATTTTAGTAAATGTAACAAAAACTAGCCGACCTGGCAAAGCTCGTAACGCTCGACGTCAACAGCTGCTAAAAATTTGTATGAAAAAAACAAAATTTTGTTTTTATTGTTTTCTCTACAATTTTCCCTCGTGTTGGTCCGGGTCCGCAGAGTAAAATAGACCATCTGCCTCTCTGCGAGGCAGCTCGCAAAAGGCCTGCATTGGCTAGAGAATGGGTCAGTACCAAAAAACCACTGGTGGAAGAGTGCTGTGCAGAAACTTGCCCTGGTAGGGATCCAACGCCTTACCTACCTATTTCGCTTTCTTCTATTTGCACGAACTTTCTGACAATTCGACATGTATTGAGGATTGCTGCTTTTGTAGGGTTATATACAGTGTTTCTTTTAGATCTAGTAATTTGAGACTATGAGGGAAGATGGTTTGGTATTACACCTCTGGTGGAAAGAAATTTACTATTGGGACTACATAAACTTTGTTTTGTTTCCAAATTCTAGTTTTTTCATCCCTGAGTTCTGCATATTTTGTTATTTTTTCAGTATTTTTTTGAACGTTATGGGCATTTGGTACTGCAATATCGATAAGGTAGGTTATTTTATTTATTTTGTCTTGTAGTATTATGTCCGGTCTATTGAAACAAATTTTCCTTTCGGTGAGTATGGCGCGATCGTAGTGAAGTTTATGTGCGGTGTTTTCTAGAACAGTTTCTGGTGTGTGTTTGTAATAAAAAGTGGTTGTGTTTTGTATAAGAGTGTATTTAAGTGCAAGTTTTTGGTGGATGACATTTACTATCTGATTATGCTTTCTGAGTTTTCTGAGTAGGGTCTTAGTCGTAGTTTTTAGTATTAATGATTTGGTCCTGAATAGCTATAATGAATCCCTCAGTTTCTGGGAACGAGTTTCCTATTTTTAACCACTTATTCGAGGCAATGGTGTCCACATGAGCTTGTTCTAAGTCGTGCTGATGTCGTCCATGGAGGACTTTTCTTTTCCAGGCTTCTATCTTTTCTTTGTGTGGATCAATTTCGTTATAGTTTTCTATATCTATTGGTTCATTTAGGTTAAGTGGAGTGTAATTAAAATCGTTGGTGACTCTGGCAAATAAATGTCGCTTGTTTGAGATTTTATATGAAAAAATGATTTTAATTGGTGGACTTGTTTTAGCCAGAGATGATAAATGTCTATTAGGTCTCTTTCTCTATTTGATCTCTTAATGGTAAGCATCTCTATTGCCGATTTAGGGTGTAAATTATTACGTTTTGTGAGTGTAGTGCGTGTTATGCGTTCTAGTTGTTGTACATCCGTTTTTGTCCACTTAATTACACTAAAAGAGTAGGTCGACACCGGAAAAGCGAATGTGTTAATGTCTTTGATAAGATGCTTTCCAGAAAGTTGTGTTTTACATATGCATATAGTGTTTAATCTTCTGTTGTATTCAGTGGTGAGTTTATTTTTTATTTTAACGTGACCCAATCCTTTTAGCTTTAAATAATTGCCAGGACGTATTTTGCCTCTTATAATGTGTAGAGTCTTGCATTCTTGCAAGCTGCTGTAGTATCTACTAACTTTTTCATCCCTTTTTCGGTTTTGGCGTAAAGTTTTATGTCATCCTTAAATACTAGGTGTGAAACTACTGTTTCTTCAGGACTATGTTTGAGGTAATATCCGACATGGCAACGCTGCAACCAGTGAGAAAGAGGGTTCATTTTGGTTCAAATAGAAACCTAAATTATTGATAATAATTTTATAATTACTAAATTTAAATATACAATGTTCTATATCTTTTAAATGTGCTTAATTATATTTTTCGAATTCTCGTGACAATTGTTCTAAGTGCTTAAATGCTATAACTGTAGTCCTAAATCTAAGATTAAAATTGTGAAACTTGCTAAATATTATCTACGAACTTAGCCTCACTTCGCTTATCCAAAAAAATAAGCTTCGTCAAAAAGGAGGAGCTGTTACAACCCTTAATACTAAGCTGTAAAATCTTACGCGCTGTAATTTTCCATTAACTTAGCATATTTACATAGCATCATTTTCAATCGTCCTTCTTTGACTTATTCGATTAGTTTAGTTACGTTCTGGACTCCGCCGTGAACTCTTCTCTCATCTTAAAATAATATTTGGGAAGTTCATAAAAAACTGTAATTGTGTGAATAAATTTAGTGGTGAATAAAAAGTTGTTTTTTTTTAAAAGACACTTGGGAAAGGCCGTGTAACAGCACCCACGACTAGCCGAAGACACTAAGTCCCACAATATGATAGGTGACAAGCCTATCGCCAACCGGGCACACATCCAATCCCTAACAATTTTTTTTTATTAGAAAATTGGATAAACCCAATTTTCTTTTTGTTGCCCGAACCGGTATTCAAACCCGGGTCCTCATGCACTTAAGTCCAACAACTGAACCGCTAGACCACAAATTGATACCTCTCTCTAATATATGTACTAATATTAATGTTACTACTCATTTAGTCAGTTAAAATTGCAGATGTGACGTGAAAAATTTAAAATAATTTGTTATATAATTACTCGATTATAAACCGGAGGAGAATACCGTATTTGACTGGTATGAGTACAAACATAAATTTAAAGAGTATTCAAGCTATTCTTTTCATAATTAACTATAACAAAAGTATACAAATACCAGTTTTAGCGTGCCTTATACATAAATCGTATTTATGTTCTTCAGTATTTATTAAAACATATACATTAGGTGTCATGTCAGGTGTCTATCGCGGACAAACGTCGTAACACGTATTAACCGATTTTAATCAACTTTACGCAACGTATGCAGTTTGATCCAACTGGGAAAATTGGATAGCTTAAATCTCATTTTATCGAGAGTGAAGCCGCGGGTAGTATTTTTTTATAATATAGCAAATTATGTTGTTGTAATGAATTTATTAAGAACGCTATTATCAGGAAAAGATTCAATTGAAGGGAAAAAATTGTTGGAAAATTGGGAAAAGTCACTATTAAATTTTATCTATGTATAAGTATGAAGATATGTATATGTATAATAAATATTGAAATTCATTATTATTTTCTTAATCAAGATTTTCACTGTCTTCTATATTTTTTCATGCGCAATGAAAGACTCATGAGACCTTTCTCTAGAAACTTAATTTGTTTGCAGAAAATAGTTAGTCAGAAAGTAAAAAGCATGAAATGAAACATCCGCATGAAAAAACAATTGGATAGCTTAAAAAAATAAGTAAAAAGGGTAAAAAATAACTAAAACGGTAAAAAAGGCGGGTATCCATACTTAACATATTTTCTCACTTATACCAAATACTTTTTTCTAATTTACAAGAATTTACAATTTACAATTATATGTGATTGTAAAAATGTGGCACTTATCTATGGGAAAAGTGTTGACATCAAAAGTTTACGTAAATCAAGTAAACCTATTAACAAAACTTTAAAAATAATTACTTATTTTGTTACTAAATGAGATTACACTAATAAGAAAGTCCAATGCATCTACCGCAACTCAATTTCACATGCAAGCATATTGCAAGAAAGGCTCCAGAAAAGTTAGAAAACAAATGACAACCGAAAAGATCAAGGTAAATCGAACACATCTATAACACCCGATATGTTGGCCCAACCTGGTAACCTAACGACTTGACTCGACGACAAGGACTGCTGACAACCTAATGCGAATGAAATAAAGAGGTTTCATTCGAGTTGGTCCATATCCTCTGTGCATCACCCTTAAGGGTCCAAGCCTTGTCGTGGCGGGGGGGCTGAGTATCTGGGGTCGAGCCGGGGCCCCGGTGAAACCAATACGGATCAGGGAGGGCGCTCTTCAGTACCCCTCTCTGTCCAAAAGGGGACATGAGCAGCGCACACAGGGAAGTGGGCCACTTGGTCCGCGTGGGATGGCGGCAGCGCAGCCCGCGGAGAAGCGGGGCGGGCTTTCCATCTAGCCCTCCCGGTCGAGATGGGGTTGCGACAGGTACGGGAGTGCCTGTCGCTACTGGAACCCCCGAAGTGGTGCACGCTGTGTCTCCGTGCACCACTTCAGACGGTATGCGGCCTTTGTTGAATGGGCTGCCAGACGGGGATCTTTGGATCCAGCGCCGCCGGGTCAGTGGAATATTCCGAAATCGTCCCCACAGCTCTGGTACCTGACGAAGGGGAGGACACCGTGTGGTTTTAGTGAGTAGGAGTCTCACATAACCCGCCACTTCCTCCGAAAGTGGCGGGTATCCATGATGGATTTCCACACGTTGAAAATAAAAGAAAAAGGTCCTCTGTGTATAGTAGACTACCAGATAGCTCTTAAGAAGGGAACATAGGTTGAATGGGTTTACATATTATTCAAAAAACAATAGGTGGTAAAGGTTTGTGTGGCAACTTTTTTTTAGCCATATGTATAATAAATACAATACAATACGATAACTCTTTATTGTGCACCAAATACAAAGAAACTGCAAACATATCACATAATAATTAAATTATAGGTTACATAAAGGCGACCTTATTGCGAAGCCAGCGATCTCTTCCAAGCAACCCTAAAGTATGGAATAAGATTTAGCGAGACACTGTGTACTATTTACTCTTAAAAATATAAAAATGAATCTAATAATAACTTTTTTTTTAATAATAGATAGAATGAATCATCCTAAAAGAAGAAACCTGTTTTATTTATAGTTATATAATATGAATTCAGATTAAGCAAGAAAAGTCAAATGCAACCTTAATAACAGCAGAAAGTGACACTTCAATTTATGTAAATTTATATATTTTTTATATAAATGCAAAATCAGTAAAATAATTTTTCAAGTGAATTGTAATAAAACGGCCATTTTGTCTGTCAAAAGATTGCAAGGCATTGTCAGCACTTATAGCATTTTGACATAAATAGCCAGTTTAAATAGTTACTCATAGCAATTTTTTAATCAGATAAAACTTGTGAACTTTGAAAAAGATAATATCAATTGAAATTCATTATTACATTGTCTACGGAGTACCAAGCTTATAACTAAATATTAGAATTATGGAATTCTTGAACACAGCATAATATAGTTACAGCAAATGAAATTACGATATGATATTAATGACATAAGTTATTCGGCGAAGCTCAATAAAATGCGTTGTTAAAGTCTAATCGATAAAGGTTCATGACACATCTATCTTATTATATTTTTAACCGATTCCAGAAAAAGATAGGTCATTATTCCGAGGTGGTCCCATATTAGTTTTATCAAAATCCTGCTATTGGTTGTTAACTTCACAGTGCACAAATTTTCATTTACCTTGAATAACTCATCATTGATGGAGTCATCAGGATAAGTGAAAAATGTATGCATGATAAAATGTTAATCGAAAATACTTGAATGGGATATTGATAAAACTTTTATTAGACCATTTCGGAAACATTTGCTGTCTTTCTAAAAAAAAGAACTTTAAATCACGACGTGGTTCCTAATAAATTAGTTAGAGTCGGTTTTTCATATTCACTGCGTTTAATTATTTGTGATACAGACACAACAAATTATAAAATACTAAAGGTGTGCTTTTCGAGATATTTGTCAGTTTAGTGTGTAATCTGCTTTTTGACCACATATTTATAACAATAAGAAAACCACTTAAAAACAACTTTAATAAGATTATGTATTAGTATTTACTGAATAACAGACTATTTTAGATAATAAAAAAAAATATAAAAGATTAGTCATTTTTAAACTATTTAAATAAATACTTAATAATTTTGAACCGATGCCAGATAATCAGTTGACAAAGATAATTGAATTGTATAAAATGTATTGAATTACCCCAATCGAACAAACAACGAGAAACCTACCTACGTGATCGTCAAGAAAATATTTAATCTGATGGAACATTGTGTATTTAGAAGAATCTAGCTCCTGGAGTTCCTTAAGGTGCTGTAATGAAACCTAACTCAAAATAAAAACTAAGAAAAAAAAATCAATTTTTGTATAAATCCTTCTAAGTCACAAGTTATAACAATAAACAGTAAGCGACAATTTATTATTATAGTGATACTTTCAGGTTACCCCTTCTATTGGTCACGCAGTGTTCTGCACATAATAAGCTGAATTAGGCATCTTTTTGGAGGCAATCTGTGACCATAAAAGGAGAGAAATTAAGAAAAAGAAATAAAAAAATAAGAATAAATGTATCAATCACAACAAATTCTTTTTATACACTCCATTAGCACATGTTTTACATACTTGAGATATACGCATAATCTGTGATGATGAATGAAAATCAAAAATACTAAAAAAATAAGTTTGAGTAAAATAATATTGATACTGATGATATGATATTGCACACCACTGATTCATATAACATTGTTGAATTGCAATGCTATAACTGCATTAGTTGTCACAAACATAATTAGCTCCGGAACTAGCGCCATGTCGATGTTGACGTAGCCAATGATCTGTGTTTTTATGGAAACTGAAGTCACCAACTTAAGAAATTTTCTTGTCTTCCTAATAATGGTATCTAAAAATAATGTAATATATTATAAATCAGTAAACAATAGATGTAGGCAGAAAAATATACCGATTTTTTAACTAAACATAGTTTTTATGTAAGGCAATATACCCCACAAAATCAGTGCTATCAAAATAAGAATAAAGGAATAATTCAACACGTACAATTGATAACCAAATGGGGTAAATTAAAAAATATAAATATACCCTTATTCTAGGGACCATGTATAGTTAATTATTTTAAAATACCGTGAAAATGGCAAGTACTTTTGTGTTCCAAGAAACAAATTGTATATTTTTTTTGTTTTATTATTTAATTTATTTAGAGAATCTGTTTCTTACTTCTTAAAAATAATTCCTGGAGACTTTTTTTCAGATTATTAATTATTTTTAAGTATTTTTTTTATTTTTATTTAACACTTAGTTTTTTTTTATTTAGAAAAAAAGTTTACATTCAACCAGTCTACAACTTTAGAAATCGCGTCGATCGTTTTCATACTTATCCAGTTGTCGTTTCACTTTAAATAATAGTTGAGTGTCATCTGCAAACAATGCTATTCCATTTCCATTTAAGGCTAGTCATTTGTGTTTATGATGAACACAAATGGTCCCAGAATTGGGCTCTGGAAGACCCTACCTAATAGGGTGCGTAAGTTGTATGAAGCTCTACATTTGGGATCTTCGGCTTGTGATAAGTCCAATACAAAATTTTTCGCTTAATACGTATACATTTAAGATTATAGGCGGAAAATTGAAAACGAATTGTTTTTTATTTAATTTTCAGTATGGATTTCTTTTATCAATCATTTTTCTTATATTTTTTATATCCTTGCCATACTTTTCTGCTGAAGCAAATTTTGGACATTTATGCCAGCTACTGCTGTGGCTAACAGCCACTCCTTTACATTACATATCACTATTTAATAGTGTTGTCTGTTCACTGTTGTAGTGAATAGACTTATTCAAACACGAATGTGGTAAATATGATCCAACCATGATCCAACCGTACGTAGTAATTTTGGGCCTTACTTGAATATGTATATCTATAATTTATATTGATATTTTCAACACTTTTATTATAGTGAATGAAAGTATAAACTAACACTAACAAGGGTGTGCCTTTATATTAAAATGTTTAGCCGTTGCTTTCAAAGTTACCCTGTTTAAATTTAATACATAAAAATTGCACCGTTATGCAAGTTGGACAGAAAAATATGTTTGTCTCTTTCAAAATGTTAAATTAAGATGACATAACTGTGAGATAGCTGCCTGATCGATAGCTGCCTTTCGCGATCGAATATGAAATCTTAAATCGTACACCGCGTACAGTATTACTTTTTATTATCATCAATCACATCACTCTCATCTGTTCTTTCTAGTTAAGTATTAAATATATATATTTATAATATCGTCACTTTGTTTCCTCCATTAGTTAGACTTGGCCCACTCCAAGAACTAGAAGGTTATACAATTGAATTATTTTCTTCGTATGTTTGTTATTTGGCCAATGATACTGATAATAAGATTTTGAGATATTTTATTGAATCAGGCGTTACTTTGCGGAAATCCATTATAAAAGATGTAAAATAAGCCTTTATTTTGCTAATTCCGCGTAAGCAGTGTAACCGTTGTGGCAAATAATCCTCCAAACGACACAGAATGTGACAAGCCTAACTGACGTTCCCACCACCCACCTCCGCGACCAGAACACGAATATAGGAAGAGCTCGGGAAACAATATAAATTGTCACGTTCTTTACATGTGACAACACACTGTGTGTCGTCGTTTGTACGGTACGGTCGAATTCCTGAGGATGCCTCGGTGTAGAGGCGAAACGTACGTCGAGTGCGATTTGGTGTTCTCTGTGGTGAGTGCTTCGACAAAGTTGGCGAAGGACGTGACAAGTGGTTTTGTTTCCCGTGTTCGGACTCTATTTGTGATCTGGTCGCGGAGGTGGGAGGTGGGAACTTTAGGTAGGGTTGTCACATGTAAAGAACGTGACAATTTATATTGTTTCCCGAGCTCTTCCTATATTCGTGTTTTGGTCGCGGAGGTGGGTGGTGGGAACGTCAGTTAGGCTTGTCACATTCTGTGTCGTTTGGAGGATTATTTGCCACAATGGTTACACTGCTTACGCGGAATTAGCAAAATAAAGGCTTATTTTACATCTTTAATAAGATTTTGATTAATTATTTTTGGAGCATAGGCATTATTCTGAAATGGTTCCTTACAAATGTTATCAAGATCAGCTTAATTGTGTTTTCCGCGTTTAACTTTTAGTTGCTTGATTTTTAAGCAGCAAGTCACAACTAGTACAAAGCGAATATTTAAAAAAAAAATTAGTTACAGTTTAATTTTCAACTTACCATCAGTTATCGACAGTAATCCCTTTATTATTTGACGTTTTGGCATTCTTAAGTTATTTTGCAGTCGTTGTGCTACGCCACAAATCATACATAAAAGTATGAAATGAAAGATTAATTTCACGATTAATGCAATTACAATTAAAGAGTAATTGTCCTTAAAATAAAAAACTTTTGTTAATATTACATACCTACAAAATTAGCATCTGTATTTTTATGTACTCGTACTGTAAATAAAAATTGCCACACAAAATATGACTAGGTAAGTTATTCGTTTTGTATACGTAATGTTTGATTATCTGCTAATGGTAAATCCTATTAATATTATAAATGCGAAAGTTTGTAAGTATGGATGTATGGATGTTTGTTACTCTTTCACGCTCGAATGGCTGAACGGATTTGTCTGAAATTTGGAAGACAGATAGATTGTGACCTGGATTAACATGTAGGCTATTTTTAATCCCGATCGCACACCGGGTTTCTGTGAAAACGCGGGCGAAGCCGCAGGTAGCAGCTAGTGAGTGATAAATCAAAGTAGTTGGCGTTTTAAAGAGACGCAGCCTAAATACAACGTATATACAACAAATATGATATAATATAATGTGAACATTTAGGTATCTGTATTTACGGGTCTAGGTGTTTAATTAATTTATTCTGGTATCTATTTTAGAATTTCTACATATGAGTGTCATTGTAATTTGCTTAATTTGAATTAGATTCAATTTGTTTATCTTCTAAAGGGATATTTGTTTGTTTAATTTATCTTTGGAGTTACGTTACAACCGATGAATAGTTTTCAAATTTTATATGTAAACAAAAATATTTAACATATTCTTTGGTACTTAAATGCAATACGCATTAACAGATGAAACAATTTCGTTAATAATATTTCGTTGTGTCGTAATTGTCAGAAAAATATTCTTATAGAAAAAATCGATAGTTATGGTTACGACTAAAAAACGTCTGTCGGCTCAGCTAGTTTGGAATAAAAACAACGTTGTCTCGGATTCGATATGTGACCGGTTGGTGATGGACTTGGCACCTTGGCTAGTCGTGGGTGCGCTGGTTGTGCGTCTGTGTTTGTGTGCGTTTTAAACATAATGCAAATACATTTATTTCAATTTAAGAATTCTTAATTACATTTTCTGGTATGTGTTCGTTTTCATCAATTAAATTATTTTTTTTAATTATGAGCCCGTTTCAAATTACGTGTTTCGATAACTTAAACTACAATTAGTATTTTTTATTCCAATATTGCTGTTACTTAAACATGATGCTAAGACGACTCTCACCTTAAGTTTTATTAACTTTTTTAATTAAACTTTCTTCACATTTCTATTTGTTTTGTTTTCCAGAACAAATCCATCAAAAAGATTAAAAGATTCTCTCCTTGCTTTCCCTAATAAAAATAAATCATCTCAATTATAGCATCTTACCTTTGTTATTTCCACTAAAGAATACAACGTCCCAAACAAAATAAAAATGATTACAGCTATCAGAGTATTTATCTGAAACAAAATTGGAACTATTTTAGTGAACTGCGATTAAATACATTTTAAATGGTCAGACAGGAATATTTAATACATATAAGTTTATTCCGCACTATAAGCGCTCTATACGTATATTATAAGTACGTCGCTGTCCTGCGGTCAAAGCCTTGAGCAATGGTGCAAGTCTACCAGCTAGCCCTACTCTACCCTCTTGCCCAGAATATAACGGTGTCATTATGGTATGTGTAAATCAGTAAATAAGATAATGCGTCGGATCCCTACACAGACGCATCATGTCACTCTACAACCAGTAGTCTAGTTGGTAATGACCCAAGTAATATTGTCTTCCCTCCTGTGAGTTACATGAAAGGAAGGCAGACGATCCATTTTAAAACGGAGGCACGGACCAACAGATGGTAGTTGGTCTGTAAGTAGTCTGTGGGTTTGAAATCTTCATTAAATTATAAATATGGCAACACTGTGTTGGCAAACGTTATTACTTAATTTGCTTGCGTATACCCATTAGCATTATTAGTAATAGGATAGATTTTAAATGTTATTAGGGTATGTTTTTTATGTCATAGGTCTGCAAACTTCTGCCTCTCGCTCTTGTAGCAGATTTCCGTACTTTCATTTGTTTAGCTTTAAATTATAAGCGTCAAGGTTTTTTCGATTTAATTACTAGATACAAGTTTTGTTAATTTTTTATTAATATTAAATAAAAAATTATATTATTTAATAAGTATAGTTATTAGTATATCTGTTCTTTAACCGAGTTCGAAAAAACAAGGAGGTTCTCAATTCGTCCGGTATATTTTTTTATGTATGTACACCGATTTCTCCGAGGTTTCTGAACCGATTTACGTATTTTTTTTGTTTGACGCGGAATAGTTTTGAATTGGACCCTTTAAATTTGATTCAGGTAGGCCCATTAGTTTTTTTATTTTCTGAGCATTTTTTATCTATTTTCACCCCAATGTTTATTTTTATTAAATTAAATCATTTTAGCATAAAACTAAAAAGTATTAAGCAAAAATAAAAACCGACTTCAAACTAAAAATAAAAAATAGTAAAGATGTAATATTAACTATATACTACCTATTATTTATATGTGCCACTTACTTATAGGTTTGAAGTCGGCGCCAAGTTTATTAATACTTACCTATAATATAATTATTAGTTTAAGGCTTGGCACCGACCTCAAACTTATTAGTAAGTGGCACATAAATATAAGAGGTAGTATATAATTATAGGGACATAAGGACGAACGGGTAGGCCGCGTCACCACCGTATAGCGGCAGTATTTTTGGTGCTAATAAAACAATTTTTGGCTTCTGGTAACTCATAGCTTGTCTGTTTTATTGCGCCGTATTACGTGTACATTTTTGGCTCGATTTTTCAAGATTAACCATTTTTTTTGGATTTGAAAAGAAACTGTCGACGTTGAGTGAAGAAACGTGATGGCTGTTAACGTAGCAAGATGACAAGGCACACGAATGAATGAATGAATGAACATTTTTTTACACTTGTGTATTTATCACTTCAAATTTTGATGTACTTAAAAAAAACTAAAAAAACGCGTTGCAGTCCGGGATTGCCTAATTGGTTAGGGAATAATTTTGCACGAATTGCTTTTATTATTATCAGTATAGTATAGAAAGTACTATCATTTATGCAAAAATATTATTTTCATATCAATAAACTGCGTTTGGCATGACAAAAATTCGCTAAAGTGAGACTACGAGACGGCTAGGAGCGTCGTCATATTATCTGTACATCGAACATTGCTCGTCTACACATAAAGCTTATTTTCAAAAAAGTATCTTCATGCCCATATCCCCGAAGAGGTAGGCAGAGGAACAACCAGGGCACCTACGACTAGCCGAAGATACCAAGTCCCACAATATGATAGGTAGCAAGCCTATCGCCAACCAGGCGCATATCCTATCCCGAGCAACATTTTTTTTATTAGAAAATTGGAAAAACCCAATTTTCTTTTTGTTACTCGACCTGGGATTTAAACCCGGGACCTCATGCAGTCAAGTCCAGCAACTGAACCGCTAGACCACAGAGGTAAGGGGAGCTATCCTAAAACTCTTTTTTGAGTTTTCCACTGGACAGAAAGCCACCGTACGACTCCTTCTATCTCCGGTTCACAAAGGCATAGCAAAGCGGAGACTCGCCAACGGCACATTGATTAACAGAGGATAGAACGTTCCTTTTTTTCCCCTGCGTGTCCACGGAAGAATAGTGACATTTCTTTTCGAAAATCTTTCCCTAAATTGATATAATACTATACCAGTTACTAAGTTCAGCAACTATTTTTTCTTCGCCATACCTTTTCTAATAAATTTTAACATAAAATGGATAAAACAGAAGTACATAATCTATTTTCTACTCAGACCTCGAGCTAAAACCACTCTTCAGCTTCTTTAAATAGATGAATAATTCAATAATATTGATCCGTTGCGACGTAAAAGCAGAAGAAACAAACACATAAACCAACACAGTTTCACTTTTATAATATAAATATGGATCTGTAGTTAATAACTTACCTGAATAACAAAAATAGCATTTACTATGTCAGAACACAGTTTCAATTTTTTTATTATCGGTACTAGTTTGTCGAAATCTTCTGTATTTATTACTTTATTGTCGTTCATTTCAATATTTTCGTTTATTTCATTATTATTAATGTTCATTTGAAACAAAATTTCAATTTTTCGAGATACACAAGCAAGGAATTCGCTTAGAACATATATTATTAAAAACAATTGAATAAACTCACATAC
>NJDC01006333.1:0-10374 GCA_002245475.1 Calephelis virginiensis
TTTCAATCCCACTCTTTCTCGGATCTCACTGTTATGAATGCGGTCAGCGAGCGTTACACCACAGATTTTCCGTAGTGCTCTCATTTCGACCGCATTTATTCTACTTCCATCCTTTTTCTGATATACACAACTCTCGCTTCCATATAACAACATTGGGATAAGCACAGAATACGGCAAAGCGAGTCTAGCTTTTTGACTCAAAAGCTCGCTTTGAAAAAGCTTACACACCGCTCTATTCTCACTATTTGTTGCACACACTCTCATTTCCACATCTGCGGTGTACCTTTTATCCCTTCTAAAAGCACAACCAAAATATAGAATTTCATTCACTTGCTCCAACATTACATCATCAACTAAAGCTCTTACATCCGTAATGGATAAGTTTCTTTAAAACACCAATAGTTTGGTTTTCGTTGCATTCAAATTTAAGCCTATTTCTTAACAATCTTCTTCCATAACTGCGTCCAGTGTTTGCAGCTCAGATGATGTAGAGACCAAAAGTACCACTTGGTACGACCTCTCTCTAAGTAAGACCACTTGGTCGCCCATACGCATTCCCACATTTAATGATTTTAACCTTTGAAGACATTTGTCCAAATATAAGATAAACAAGTGCGCTGACAACAAACAACACTGCTTGACGCCAATGTTAACATCAAACCCAGGCCATATGTTCTCATCCACCCGCACACATGCTTTACAATCTAAATACATTGACTGCACCGCACCCAGCAGGGGCCCGAATATCTCATAATCTGGTAAAATGACCCAACTTTTCTTACGTACAACCCTATCAAGAGCTTTTTCTAGATCCGCAAAACCACAGAAAAGCCTCTGGCCCACAGCTAGATGCTTATCTACGATGTTGCGCAGCGAAAACACTTAATCCGTACATCCTCTTCCAGACCTGGAACCGCACTGAGTCTCCCATAATATTCCATCGGACATTCCTCCTTTTGGTCTCTGCATCCTCCTTTCAACTATTTTTCCAAACATTTTTGATGCTAAACTGATCAAACTGATGGCCCTGAACTTTGTACAGTCCAAGCCTTTATACAAGGGAACGATGACCGCACGCCGCCTGTCTTTGGGTACTCTGCCGGACTTCCAACATTTGTTACAAGGAACCCAGAAAGAGCCAGACGGCGGGACCACCAAGTTTGATAATCTCAGCTGTAACCATATCTACTCCCGCACCCTTACCGTATTTCATACTTCTAATTGCACATTCAACTTCTTCAATCATAATGCCGTCACTTGCCTCCGCTATTTCTGAGCTCAGACCCAGCGGCATCATCGTGGGCATATTGCGTGTTTGCAAGAATATCACCACTCTTTGTCTTCATCCTATTAATTCCAGAGGCAGACAACCAACTCCAAGACTTCTTCACCTCCCTCCAAAAGAGTTTGGTGTTCATCTCAAAGTTGTTAGCCAACCTCTCTTCTAGTTTCATTTTTTCTATTTCACTAAGTGTTTAGTGATATTCTTGCAACAACGGTACATTTCTTTCGTTGAATCCTGTATTTATTTTTTATGAATGTTAATCGATTTATCCGTCATTTATAAAACGATTTCAAAACATCGTTTTGTATTTAAAAGAGAGTACTACTTCCTTTCACATTTAGTCAGAATTCGATAATGAGATTCCAGGGAAACTGAGAAAGGTACTCAATTTTTGTATTTAAATTATTCTAATTAATATTATATTAAGATACATACATACCTTCACGCCAAGTCCCTTACGGGGTAGGCAGAGAGTATCGAGTGCCAGACCTCACGATCCTGACAAACCTGTCTTGCTTCCTTCACATTCATAACCCTTTTCATACAAACACGCCGGTTTCGGAGACTTTTGACACCACCCTCGGATAATATCCGATTGATCTGATCGTGAATTTATATTAAGATACTCTCTACTATACCGTAAGGGACTTAGCGAGATACTTTACCGTCTATCTATATATAAATGCCAAATGTTTTTTATGTGCCTATGTGATATAAACGATTTTCTTATTCTAATTACGAGTATATACCTCCACTTGCAACGTGACTTTACCCCAATGTAGAGTAGTTTATGTTAAGTAAAACTAACATGCAATACCAGTTAGCAATAAAGAACTTGAAAATAGAATGAAACAGCACGCAAACTGTAACATCGGTACTTTTATCAAGATAATAATACCATAGAGAAACATCATATTACAATAAAATTATTGTTATACAACAATACCAATATGAAATATTTGTACCTACTGGGGTTATACTGTTACAGCACAAACAGGTAGGGTTGCCAACCCTACCTGTTTGTGCTACACGGGAGATTCCGGTCATAACAGTTAATCTATCGTGACGGGACGTAATATATATAATATGCGACCTTCGCTCTGTGCGTTGCACTCCGCTCTCCTCGTCCGCTCAGTTCGCGTTATATTATTATGCTTACGACAAATTCATGAATAAGATAACCCGTGATCTCGATTTATTAAAATATTCCCCAGGTTGGTTCTTTCGAGAGTTGTTAGCCCTACATACAGAACACAGATGTAGATTTCTCATTTCCTAAATTTTAAAATTAACTCATACCGCACTTGTAGACATAAATATTCCTGGACACCCTACACAAATTTAATCTAACCCCAAAGTACGCAAATTATTTGCTTGTGTCATGGGTGTTAGTCAACGATGTATATACATAGAAATACTTAAACAGATACCAGAATAAATTTAATAAGCACCCAGACCCGGAAAATGCAGACATTTAAATGTTCATCACACAAATGCCTGCCCCCGTCGGAAATCGAACCCGAGTCTCGGTTGGTTGCTGTAGTCTGGCGTATACGCTAGTCACTCGACCAACGAGGTTGTCAAATCATCATAGAAAAATCTCATAAAAAATAACTCATTTATACCTTAAAATAGATGCTTGACGGTTCAGGGTTTTGCAATATTATTTGTTATTTGACATATTTTAATAAATAACTACAATAATATATCTCACTTAAGTCGCCTCGTGTCATTACTTATTGTGAGCAACTTATTCTAGTTAATAAAAATTCTATGTCTTCTTTCCCGTTTTAATCTCTTACTCCACAGAAAATTATAGACCAATTAGTTTTCTGTCAAGTAGGTCGTGAAAAAGCATTACCTTAAAATTATTACCGTAACTGAAACTATATGAAGAGTTTAGGTATTACTCGCCTAATATGGTATCATTGTCTTATCTATGCCCACTTCTTTAACATCAGTCCTCACAACTATCATGTTACGTTTTGAAACGCAGAGTAGCTTGTAAATTTACTTACCCAAACTTAAAGCCTTTGTCTCGGGTTGGCAACCCACTATTACCATCTCAGATAAATCGGCGACATGTATTTCTTACCATCAAGAAATACGTCTGTTTGACAAAATAACGCTAATAATAAATAATAAGATATATCTTTATGTAGGGCGAAATCGTTTGCGAGCCTTCGATATTGTAAGTAATCGTACTTTTCCAGCTGTGATCTGGTCTAATTTATGTACTACAACATTGAAATTGAATGAATGGATCGAACTAAACCCATTCTTTATTTGCGACGCCCTTTATTACCATCGACGAGAACTTCGCTGCGAGAAGTTTTAAGTGTTTACATTTGTTTCAAGCTTTTCGCCGACTCTTTGTAATACGAACGCAGGCGTTTTAAATTTGTTTAATTTACTCCTGTTTCTGTATTGACATAAAATTTTAGGATAGAAAGTTACTTTCTGAAGCGTTTCCATTGACAGATATTTAAATTTTAAACGTTTTCCCAGATTAATTAAATGCTATATGTATATAGAGGGTGTGAGGAACTATATCCTAAAAACAAAAGAGAAACATTCCTCGTGTTGGTTGCTCAAAAAAAAATCGCTTCAGCCGTTTTTGAGTTATAGCTACATATAAATATATAGATATAGATATACTGGTAAATCAAAAATGACTTTTCTACATTAATGATGAAATAGATAAAAGAAGGCGTAACTTTACGATAATATCTACTAAAACCAAAACAAAATATACGATTTCTATGACGCTTTGTAATTATAACCTTTTCATAAATTTGTCTTTTTTTGGTTTCTTACATGAACACTGCTAAATATTTTTCTAAAAATGAAAATGACCAAATCTCTATAAATAAAAAAAATCGGAGTGTCAGTTTTTAATACGTGTTCGTGCAGGGATTCATCTCCTTACTTATATCTGATTTCACAATAACAGAGTTATGTTCTTGTCCGGAGGGTATGATAACCGATAGACTTGCAATTGGCTTAACATCTTGGCGACAAGGCAGACCTACATGTCATGCATGTATACTAATATATACTACATGCATGTTCAATAAAAAAATAAAATTGGGGATTGGATATGTGCCACCTGTAGGCTTGCCACCTATCACATTATTTAGTGTCTTCGATTTTTGATTGAATCAGGCGTTACTTTGCCGAAATACATTATGAAAGATGTAAAATAAGCCTTTATGTTGCTAATTCCGCGTAACGAACGTTTTGTTTACGCTGAATTAGCAAAATTAATGCTTATTTTACATTTATTAGTGTTTTCGACTTTGGCTAGTCGTGGGTGCCCTGGTTGTGCCTCTGCCTACTCCTTCAGGGATAAGGGGATTGAAGATACATTACTTTTACTTTATGTAAACAACGTCAAGCAGTACGAAATACGCCAAGTCAGTAAGTATTGTATAAATATATTTTACTTTAAAGCTATAACTATATCCAAAAGACTCATCTGTTCATTTAAATTTCGTTGGTCGAATATGAAAGATGAATATGCAGTACCAACGCTTTGGCCTGCTCCGGCTGGGTGCGGTCTACTCTCGTGTGATTTATTGCCGTCAGTATTTCTCCCATCGCAGTTTTTATAACTCTGTTTTCCTCACAGTATGCTTACATAAAGGGCCAATTTGTTTGAAAAGGATTTAATACGTTGCTAGGTTTTTTATTGCCGATCCAGCTGCAAATAGGGAAACAAGATTGTGTATCAGTGGAATCTTGTGCAAACGTTTCATTGTTTTTTTAAAAGGAAAATAAATAGGTTTGAACACAATCAAATTTCCGCCATTAACTTTTATTGATGAAATATATCCCCTCTTCCAAAATTTACCATGATTAGTGTATCTTTATTGTACAGAACAGAAATCACAAGAACTTTTAATTTAATGAAACATATAGTAGTAGTAGTATAGTATATAATTTAATGAAACAAAACTTTATTTATTTATTTATATAAGAGGAGTATTAAAGATGCGTTGCCGACCTTTAAGGAGTGAGTATGTTTATGTATATACATTCTATAGCTATAGAAATAAATAAAATTGGAGTGGCTATTTATAATATTAACATTAACTTTTATTAATTGAATGAGTAAACGGAACATACACCAAAACATTTTTTTTTACTATTTTTGTCTGTTGTCTGTTTGTTCCGGCTAATCTCTGAAACGGCTGAACTTTAAAACTAAAAGAATTGTACAGATTGTATAGATATGTAAGCTACTTATGTACATATAAAACAAAACACATATTAACTTAAACATACAGGTAAAGTGTTCAAGCAATAATCTAAACTTGCTGAAAGTTAATCTTGATGTCGGTGTTCGTAAGCTCTAGCATTCCATTTTGTCTTGTAAGCTAAACGCTAAAGTAACATCTCTTCGTAGACATCCGAATATTACGACGTAAATACATTTTTGTATTATATATATTTATGTAATAGTCCGGGACAGCGATCGTCAAAATCTTATGAGAGCATCCCGTGTCACTTGATTTATTTGTTTAATATTTTCGAATTTGTTTATTTTTTTTCATGTTTAATATAAATTAAATTTTAAGATAAATCCATATAAAACAATTATGATTAAAATCGGTTCAGCAGTTCCTAAGTTCTAAGTGTTACAACAAACATGACATTGTGTCATACAAGTATATATAGACCAGCAGCTTTCTCAACTAACTTCATATCGCGCGCGTCGTCGCGCATATTTTTTCACTCTATTTTTAACATGTTTCAGTAGTTACTTTGCTTTGCTATTCAGGATTAGTATGAATAAAAAACCGATATCTTTAAAATATATTTAACAGTTTTTGGGTAATGCTTTTACCAGTCCCAACTTACCTTTATCACTACATAGTATACAACAAAGTCGCTTCCTCTGTCCCTATGTCCCTTTGTATGCTTAAATCTTTAACGCAACGCAATTTTGATGCATTTTTTTTAATAGATAAAGTGGTTGAAGACGAAGGTTTATATGTATATATTTTATAACCGAGCGAAGCCGGGGCTACTAATTAGTTTATATATATATAAATGAATCGACATTTCGCGTGGTCATCGCATCACCCCGGAACTAATAGACTAGATAAGCAAATTTTTTTTAATTGTGTAGTTATTATCAGAAAAAAAATTAATTTTAATATTTTTTTTTCTTATGAAAAAAACGGGAAAAATGCAGGAAAAATGGGAAAAATGCTTTAATCTTAATGTCAAGCGATATGACGTTCGCCAAATCGGCTAGTAATAAATAAAATTGCACTGAAATTTAAAAAGTTACTTTAGCCTTAACCATACCCATATCCCTCAGAGAGACTAACATAGTGTGTTTCTCTTTATTTATACGTAATATAATTATGGATAATGGAATTAATATTCATTTCGAATATCTGTATTTATCTAACAATATTTTAAATCATTAAAGCTAGGAGCTGGAAATATTAATTCTGAACATTTCGATTTCTAATAATATTGTATACAAGAGAAACCATAAGCTAGAAAAAGTTAATTGCAACTTTCTCTATTTTCTAAAAATGTTGGAAATCGTCAAACTCGGGAGTAGGCAGAGGTTATCGGAAGGTAGAATATAGCTAGCTGGACTGAGGTGAATACATGCCTTTTGGTCATTGCTCAAACTCAAACGCAAAATCTATTTATTCACATGGACCTATACAAAGATTCTTGTGACGCGTCTATATAATTCTAAAAACTACCTGCTCATTATCAAAGCAAACCATTTTTAGGGAAATTTAAATTCATTGAGGGTCTATTATTCCACATCCTAATGGCAGACTAGGTGATATAAACCAATAATTAAAATATTATTATTTAAAAATAATTGCAAATGTGAAGTTGTTTATGTTACGTTTTCACTTCAAAACGGTGGAATCGATTTTAATAAATGCTACCAATTAAAAATAAATTACTCGCGGATTAGTTTTTGATTCCGATATCTCAACGGGCTTATCAGGGCTATAATGCTGCAGCGATGCCACTAGTAATAGCTTGATGGTTCTTCTTTTGGAAACTAGTTTGTATTTCTTTCATACGAGAATGTTCTATTTTTTCTAATGAAATTTCAATATTCGTGAAAAATTAATAATGTCTAAAATTAAATTAACTTGAAATTTAGCTAGTTCAAAAAACACTGGTAGCAGAATGACGTACTGCGACTTGTCCGAGCAGGGATTAATTACCTACGTCTGATATTAATACCTTTTTAAGATAAGCGTTCCTATTGTTTTAGGTCAGTTGCCAGGTAACCGTTATTATCTTATTTATAAAAATTAATCCCCATTTGAGGGTAGACTGACGATCTGGTCAAAGTCGCGGGGAGCCGCTTGATGCAAGCGGCTGGTGACCGTGACCTGTGGCGCTCTTTGGGGGAGGCCTATGTCCAGCAGTGGACTTCCTGCGGCTGATGATGAAGATGATGATGAATCCCCATTTCGCGTGGTCATCGCATCATACCTGTACGGATGGACCAATTTTGTTGTTTTTTTGTGGTGTTGGTTATTGCTAGGAGAAGGATGTTTTGAAAAAAAAACGGAAAAATAGTAGGTTAAATGGGAAAAATCACGCTTCAATCCATAAAATATATAGTTCGCCAGGTCGGTCAGTTTTCAATAATTAAAAAAAATATCTTGGCAACAATACTCGACAAGGACTATCTTTATCTAAATATAGGTTATTAATATTGGCCGCTAATCTATTCCCGCCACCGTAATAATGTCATGACAGTGTAATATTCCACGGAACATAAGGTTGGTCTCTTTGTTGGTTGGGTTGATCCTGGTCCACTAAGTAGAATAGACCACCTGCCTCTGCCAGGTAGCTCGTATGAGGCGAGCGTAGGTTAAATAGGTCATTACCAATAAGACTACTGCAGCACCTTGCTCGGGTAATGATTCACTGCCTTACGTATTCTTGCCGCCATAATGACTCTATTTCATCTGGAGGGTGAGCTAGCAGGAAGACTTGCACAATTGGCCGATCATCTCGGCCACAGGACAGCGATGCTCCATCGAACACTGTTACACTAATGGTGTATGTAGGCCACTGTATTCTTATCATCAGGAGAACCGTTTTCACTGCCCTACTATGCAATAAAAACATGGATTTCATTAAAAGAAAAGAGTGGTGTTCCGGTGGTAGATACGGACTAGTATTAGATATTCATGAATTTGCTAATGAGTTGTAGCCAAAGCTTGATTAAACAAAAGCTTAATTTAAGTTAGGACAATTTGTTGTAACGTAAAAAATATATTTTCTTTAAAGAAAATATCTTTTTCAGTTTTTATTTATTTCAAGAAATGCGTTCAACAGTGTAGACTGTAGACCATAAATTTTTTCTTAATCGTGATAAGTACTATCTCGGTAATGCTCATAGACATATTGTTACCTATCATAGTCATCTATCGATTGGTTCAAATCTTATCTACAATGACGTCAACAACGAGACATCGCACAAGCAATCAGACTGGTGCGATGTTAACACAGGTGTCCCTTGAGGTGGCGTACTATCTCCATTGCTTTTCTCCGCGTTTATTGATGTACTTTTGTTTTTATCATATGAGTCATATAAAAGTAAAGGCAGCAACATCCAGTATAGGGTGGAACTGGATGTTGCTGCCTTTGCTTTTATACGACTCATATATTTAAAGATTTTATGCAAATATACTTATCTGTTCATCCTGAAGACCTCAATGATATGACCTGAATTATATATTGTGGGACCAATTATGTTGGTCTAACGTTTATCCAATTATAACTGTGGTCATGCTTGTTAGGATCAATTTTACATATTAATTGTTTAAAAAAATCTAAAAAGTTTAATTACACTTGGGTGAGATTAGTAGTAAAGTTTTTAAATTTTATGATTTTTTTTAAAAACCTCTTAAAATTCAAAATATTATAAGGCTTGGTCGGTTTGTTACTACTACAACTATTGCGTAGCAGAAATGTAATGAACAATGACTATATTTTTTATTCTGTTAAATAATTTTATTGTATATATGTATCTGCAGATTTATTCTTATGTAGTCATTAATATGAATACTGCTGTATGAATACACATTAACGCTGCAACGTTAACATTTCAGTGCACAATAAGGTTCATTCGTCTATTAAACCAATGTTGCAAGCGACTATAAATATGCTACTTATATAAAATTTTAAATATCCGGAATATAAATAAATATTAACATTAACGTCATAAATATTGGATACTTTGAAGCCCGTTTCATACCGGTTAAATATGACACACAATTCGCAATCACAGCAATTTATGAGGCGGACATAAGCTGACGTTAAAATTTGATAGTCCTTTACGGATTTTTCCAATATATGTTAAGATAAAATGTTTACGTCATATTACTTGATTGTAATAATTTTGTGTAAAGCGAATCAAGTGGAAAATTTATTTTTCAAAAGACTTGTTTATAACTTACATCTTTATTGATCAGTCCAATGTTCATAGTTCTAAGCACGCTTTAGAAGCCTAAGAGTATACGTATATGAAATGAGTTGAAATGAATTATGATTATTTGCAGAATGTGTGTCAGAAGTTGTTAATTATTTAAGCACTCTAACATATTCTACCACATTGTTAGTCTGGGTCTTCAGAGTAGAGTAAACCATCTGCCTCTCCATCAAGCATTTCGTGACTCGTAAGATGCGAACACATCTTATAATATTGGTCATTACAATTTATGACTACTGGTGATAGAGTGCTGTGCAGCAAATTGCCGGGATAGCTATCTATTACCTTACTTACTAATGACTTTGTCATGACCCGATCCGTAGCTGAATAGTAGGGTAGTGCACTTCCATCTCGGCTTCAGGACAGTACATTTGTAACATCTATGGTGTTTCATAGGCCACAGTTTTCTTTTACCATCAGGAGAGCTGTGTGTTTGTGAGCAGATCTCTAATTATTTAACATTCAAACATTTGTTTATATTTTTAACCCCCGATGCAAGACGAGGAGTGTTATGTTTGATGTGTTTGTGTGTGTGTGTGTGTGTGTGTGTGTGTGTGTGTGTGTGTGCGCGTGTGTGCGTGTGTGCGTG
>NJDC01006335.1:557-15877 GCA_002245475.1 Calephelis virginiensis
TTTTGAATGACTAACTTGTTGCTAATCTTGCGATTTTTACAACTTCACCGAACTTTGGTAGACTGGAGTAAAAACATTACGAAGCATTTGGCTAGACAGGCAATGCCCTTGCGACGTACCTACGATGTGCCAACTTTCAAATAACTGTTATAGCTTATCTGCACTCAATGTTATAAAGGTAAAATGTATTATCAACATTATCAACCGACTTGTAATAAGTTGAAGTTATCAATTCAACTTTAAGTTTGTTTTACGTAGGTTGTCTCAAAACTATTTGCTGAATGAGTCAATATTATTTCAAACGAATGCTTCATGGTTGGTTCAGTTTTCAAATTAGACTAATAATTCGACTGTTTAGTTTTTACGCGTTCACTCCGCTAAATACAAATAATTTTTATGGGTATATTTCTACATCAATAAGGTCACAATGTGTGGCAAGTAAGTCCAGGTTAAGATGAGACTTGCATATTCAAAATAAATAAAAGTCCTTTAAAAATACTAGAATAAAAAAAGTGTTTTTTTGTAATTTTTTTTTAAGATGAAGTTTCCGATGTGTTTTTTTATCGACTCGAAATGAGGAGATTGTCTTATTGTGTGTTTGTTTTTTATTTCTCGGCCAGTAGCGAACCCACTTTTATAGTTATTTTTTGGAAAGGCAGGCCATTACCGGAATAGTGGTTTTTGATATTAGAATTAGAAAATTGTTTATTTCACATAGTCCGTACTTAAGGCGCGTGCCTATATTTAATTCTTAAATCCGGCGAAAGAAACTCAGCGGGTTCATCCATTTTTCTCATTTTACAATAACATTATTATATTATCGAATGTAACTAAAAACTGAGAGTGGGATAGAGATAAAACTTATGTCGGAACATATCGGAATCATTAGCCTTGTTTCATATCCCGACGTGGTAATGAATTAGTTGGAGTCGTTGCTTTTGCATTTTTTATCACTTGAATTATGATAAATATAATTTTACATCTGGTGTTTCTGTCATTACATTTCATGTCATTATTTCAAACAATATATTTCCTGGTGTGTTCTTTTGTTTACTTAAGCGTCCATGTATGCTAAAATGGGTAAAAAACGTGAACAATATAACTTTTTTTAAACAAAATAATCATGGATCTTGGTCACAAAATACACAAGATTAACATCAATAAGTTTTATGAGACTATTGTTTCCAAAACACAATTTATTTCTCTTTACTCGATAGAAAAACATCAACTTTTTGATTTTTTTCTATTTGAAAGCAAAACCCAACAGTCTACTTCATTTATGAAAATATCGACACCAGATTTAACATAAATATAGATAAGTATAACACCTGATGACTATTTCAGTTTTTTTTTTCAAATTACTTTTATAAAGCCAAAAATAGTGATTTGTCGCTTATGACATTTACTTTAGAGCACACTGATTTCACTGTAATCATGGAACGGGGGAGTGCGGCGTGTGGCTCTTCTGGCTGACTTAGTGTGGGGCCTTATGGTGCTTAAGTATTGAAATTAAAGTCGGTTTTCTTGCAGATTTGTGTTTTAGTTATTCTTAATTTAGACAACTATAAATTATTCAACTTATTCTTAATTTAGACAACTATAAATTATTCAGCAATTTTGTTGCATAAAATTTTATTTACTCATTTGAAAGTGATGAAATTATATCATTATTTCTACAAAATCACACACACATACATATTTTCACACACGTATTTTGCTGATTGGTAGAGTACCTACCGAGTGTTAAAATATAATCTTACAAATATGTCATATACAAATATGTAATATCCATATTACAAATATGTAATATGGAGATTGCAAGAATTTTAAAATAATAATTGCTTCAGTTTCTTATTTAAATAAAGAAAAAGCATAATTAACAGTCACTTAATTTCAAAATGTCTGAAATATAAATAATAATTTCTCATTCCTTCGACACTTTCTTAAGTTTTAAAGTCACATGAAACTTTGACATCTGTCAAGTTATGCGTACTTGCAACTTAATAAAATGGAGATAAGTTTTTGAGAAATGTACTTAATTAGCGACGTTGCGAATTTAAATGTCTGAAGAAGTGTCAGTGCTGTATATACTCGTATCTTATGTAATTAGCTGGAGCTCCGAAATGAATGAAACGCTACACGAAGTTTGCTGCAGCAATTACGTTTTAGAAAATCTATGTCTAATGTATGATTTTTAGTTAACATATTGCTATTTCAACTACTCGCTTTCTTAATAATTGTTAGTTAAAAAAAGTTTGTATAAATAATCATGTAATGAATACAAAAAACAATGTGTAAATAGTGAGCATATAATTAAAATAACTAATTTGATTAAATACTGTTAAAATATTTGTACACCACAAGTTGGTAGAATATGTTGGAATGCCTAAATAGTTTTGTAATATCTTTTTTTTATGATATTGGAAGGCAAACAAGCAGACGGATTTCCTGATGTTAAGAAATACACGCCGCCTAGAGACACCAAAGGTGGTAATGGTGCGTTGCCAACCTGAGGCCGGGATGTTAGGCCTCGGGCAAAAGTAAGTTTACCGGCTACATTACCCTCCGAACCAGAACACGTCATGACGTTATGGCGGCAGGAATAAGTAAGGCGGTGGTACCAATCCGGACGAGTCGCTACTTAACTCTACGACCTAGTATCTTTATAAGAATCATAATCCGCAAATAAATATATTTTCTTTCTTTGTTTTCTTCCTTTCTAAAAAAGTGTAGAGTTGTGATGACCCCATTTTCTGTACTGAAACAATCCAGATATTTATACAACAATCCAGAAAATATAACGATATTTCAAGAACATTTGGACTACGGATTGAGAAGGCTTTCTTTAAGACTAACAAAGTGGATATTTGTGGTATAGAAATCATACCCTGAGATGAAAAATAAATACACGTGATATCTCACGATACGTGATCCTTCTTGTAATAATTCAATATTTTTGCCAAATATTTGCCGACGTTTTTTTTGGAATGACTAATTTGTTGCTTATCTCGTGATTTTTAGCAACTTCAACGAGCTTTACCGACGATGAAAAGAAGAGCCTTTAACAACTCGTAGTAAGCTATAAATTGCATTCGGTTATTAACTTTTCGAAAGTTATAAAGTTTTTTCTGAAATTTAGTTTTCTCAGCTACCAGTGAAGCGCTGTCTAAAATTTTCAATTGTTACCGAGTAAAGCAATACGCACGCCTACTCATGGTAAATATGCAGAAGTAAAATTATCACAGTTACACATTAAAATCCAGAAGTCAATTACAAAAAGACTTTCACCGACAACGTCCGCAACAGCATGATCAGAGAAAGAGTGTTATTAAAAGAAAATGTTGAAATATAGTCTCTATATAGAATATAGTCTCTATAGAGAAAGGGCTCTCTGGTGGTTTAGTCATGTAAAAATAATGGCAGATGAAAGATTGACAAAACAACTAACGTGCGAATTTGTATCCTCGTAGCTAGCCGGGGAGACCTAAGTTGACATTCCACGATTAAAAAACTTGGGTATTATCCGAAGATGGTGACAAAGTTTTTAAAAAACCGGCATGTTTGTCTTTGTATAAAAAGAGTAATGAATGTGGAGGAAGCTATCCAAGTCTCTAATGAGCGTGACATTTGGTACTCAGTACTCTCTGCCTAGCAAGGTACTTGATATGAAGATATATATATACACGAACGTACATTTACCTTAAACGTCGTTTAAAAAATTAACTCATAAAAACTGTCACTTGCTACTGACTTATCAAATCAGTAGCCAAAAACAGAACTAAACCGGTATTTTATAAAATGTCATTTCGCTGTCAGTTTCAAAAATGTACCTAATCACCGAAAATGAAATTCCCAAAACTAGTTTTTTTTACTATTTTCGAAGTTACATTCTCAATTAGAAACTAAACGTCACAATAGCGAAGCTTTTGAAGGTACTTTTTACTAGAAAGTAAAATTTGTTTACTTAAAAACATTGTATTTCTAAAACGATTGCATGGCCTTTCTCAATAAACCGTGAAATTATGTTTTAGGTGATGTAGAACTAGGGTAATGTGAAACCATGAGTGATTTGCTACTAGATAAGTCTCGTATTATACCGTCTCTGACAGTGGTTCTCAATGTAAAGTCAATCCAGTTCTAAACGTATAAACTATCTTGATACTCTTCGTATTTACCCAAAATATACCCTTTACGTCTCCAAGTCGCATGTTCATCAAGTATTTAACAGATAGTGCATCTTTTATTGTTTTATGAAAATTTCACTTCTTAATTGTAATAGAAAAGAGAATGACAAAGTCTGTTAGCATAAACCGCGAAAGAAAAAAATGTCACATATGAGACAGGTTATGTTAAGTAATGGTTTTCGCATGAGATTTTTGTTTGCCAGATCATTTTTCAGGACATTTACAGCATCCGCTAAATTTCGGTAAAGCTGCATATGTTTGAAATCAAGAAGTAATAATAGAAGTAACAGTATTGATAAAAGAAGAAAAAAGGAGATAGAAAATAACTCCTGCTTGTAGAACTTCCTTTACAAGATTGTCCAAATCTGAACTATCGTCTCGCAAAAATACTTTCTGCTTGATATGATAAGAAGCGATAAATTGAATGTACAGAAACGTTAAGAGAGTTAGGAACTCCTTATGCAATAGATTATTGACCATGGCAAAGCGATTGTCACTCAACAGAAAATCTTACCAGTGCAGTAACAGTACTGTGACTAGGGCGGAAAGCAAACTGAGCTTATTTTCAAGTGTCAATGAACCAGCTTATCATGAACGATGTGTTCAAGAAGAAGTAAAAAGAGAAAAAATAAATTGGGCGAGAAAGAACAGGAGTACTGGGATTCGATAATTTAGAAAAAGAAATAATATTAGTAAATGTCCAAGCTGAAGGAAAGATGCCAGCCGGTAAAAAGAAATTAAATATGTAAGTAATGTTAGGAGGTAGTTCTGAAAGGAAACGGTTAATCATTCTTGAACACATATTGTCACAACTCCTGGTGAATATATAGTAGACATATTTCTGAACTACAATTTTTCGGCAGTTGCAAGCTACAAGCTGAGCACGATAGTAGAGGAGTATAAGAAAGTTTTAAGATTTTGTAGAAATGTGACTGTTGGGGTTTTTTTCATCCATTCATGATTCCATATGGCTAACGTTTGAAGTTTGCTTGTTACCAAAAAAAAGAGTTTAAAAATGGATAGAGAGGTGTGAATCTACCGTCGATTAGAGATACAGAACAAGCAAGTAGTACATTGCGAAAAAACGGGACAAACTATGATCAGAGGAAAATCTAGTGTAAAACCGTTTAGGTCTGCAGCATTTAGCCATTAGAGCCTCAACTTAATTAGATTTTTATTACAGGAGCATGTTTATCAAATAACCTTAAAATAGTTTTATTAAAGTAGTCTATTATATCATCTAAATGATAGCTCTGCACAACAAGAGTCCAGTCAGTCTTAGCTTAATCACACTTCAAGGCTTCCACCTCCAAAGTATCGAAAGAGCGTACAACAAAGAAAGCTTTGTTTTTGTCATAACGTAATCTATAATAAAGATTAAGATAAAAAGTATGAGAAACATTAACTGTCCATATGTATTTGCATATTCAAGCCCAGAGACTATAATAAGGTAAAGGAAAAAATATGTAGCATTAAATCATGATAGGGAAAAAAATTTGACAAGATAAAATCTGTCAAAGTCACCAAATAGAAGTTTGTGATCGTAAAAAGGACAAAAAGAATTTAAAAGGTTATCTGAAGGAGAAAAACATTTTACATGAAGTTTACATGAAGATAATGAGCGTAAAAAATAGCCAATGTAATGTTTTCGTATATAAACATATTTGAAAACAATTTGATAGGCTTGAGAGCTTTAAGCTTATTTAATAGTCAATAGGTTCTTATAATTATTTTTTTTATGTTATAGGAAGGCAAACAAGCAGACGGATTTCCTAATGGTAAGTAATTCACGCCGCCTAGAGACACCAAAGGTGGTAATGGTGCGTTGCCAACCTGAGGCCGGGATGTTAGGCCTCGAGCAAAAGTAAGTTTATCGGCTACCTTACCCTCCGAACCGGAACACATCATGACGTTAGGATATCACGGTGTTAGTGATGGTTAGCCTATGCTCGCCTTTTACGAGCTGCCTGGCAAGGAAGGCAGATGGTCTATTCTACAAAGGAGCCCGGACCAACACGGGGAAAATAAAATATTATTTATGTATTTATTAGAAACATAGTTTAACAAAAGAAAACAGAACTAACAGACCTAAGATCATAGGAGACATAAACTTTTGATTGACAAATTATAAATACTGCGAGGGTGAATCAAAAAAAATAGAACCGATCTGAAAAAATGCAAAAAACTTAACAAAACATTTCAATTTTCTACATCCAATGCAATGAATCTACTCATAATAACCCGTTTCTATTTTCCTTATCCCTTGCGGAAAACCCCTCTTCGGCAGCTTCGTATTTAGGAATTTAGTTCCACGAATGTCCTATCTTTTAAATTTGGGAATAAGTGAAAATCACAATAGGCTAAACTTGAACAACATAGTGGGTGGACAATACAGCACAGCGGATTGAGTTGAGCATAAATTTCGATCGATAATCTGGGTGCTTATTATGTATCTCAGTTGTCAACTCAAAATGGAAAAGTGTACATCAAATGACATCATTTGTGTTTGCTATCTCTATTGTATTTCTCTTGGTCAATGGAGATAGGAAATATAAAACGCGTCATTTGACAGCTTTTTGATGTACACTTTTCCATTTTAGTTGGCAACTGAGATACATAATCAGCACCCTGGAGTATTATCTTAAAGAAACCACACGCCCACTATCGTATTCCTTCATCATACCAGAACTCTGAGGCCATAACTTTGGCCGGGTTATGGCCTCAGAGTTCTTCATAACTGCCGGGTTTCATAAATTGTGCGATTTTCACTGTTTAATTTAAACTAGTGGTCGCCCGTTGGTCGAAATTCGACCATAATAAATTTTAATATCTTATTGATAAGAACACCATCTTCATTTCTCAAGACCAACTTCTTTGTTTCCAAACTTTTTAGTGCGTAATCTGTGATCTTTTTTAGTTATCATCAATATATTTGTTTGTCTGTGTACAATGCATTGTAGTGTGGGTAATGTTTTATTTATTGATTTAATGTACTTTATAAGCATCATTATTGAAAAATATTAGCGTTCCGCACTTCTCCTACACATAAACTATAAGTGTGCCAAATTTCATACTCGTTCGCGCAATCTTCGTAAAAAGGGGTCCACAGTTTTGGCATCACGTATTAATACATAGATAACGAACTTGTTCTAAAAAGGTTTTAGATGCAGGCATTTCTAAGAACTTTTTGATTAATCCTCGTAATTTGGTTGTCCAAATGCTTATATTGTATACTTACTTTTAGTAAGGTTATAGGTAGAAAAACTGCTGATAGTGACAAGGATAATGTAAAGTAAGAATCCTTTCAGAATTTTAATAAGTAAAAATATTTTAGTCTGTTTTTAAATAGGAATAGTCTAACTATGTCGCCTCTGTGGTCTAGCGGTCCGGGTGTTAGACTTGACTGCAAGAGGTCCTGGGTTCAAATCCCGGGTCGGCCAACATACGGAAAATTGGATTTTTCCAATTTTCTTATTAAAAAAAAAATTTGGTCGGGATTGAAAATGTGCCCGGTTGGCGATAGGCTTGCCACCTATCACATTGTGGGACTTAGTGTCTTCGGCTAGTCGTGGGTGCCTTAGTTATACCTCTGCCTACTTCTTCGGGGATATGGGTGTGAAGATACTTTAGTTTAACTATTACGAGTGTTGAGTCATGTAGATAGATAGATGTCGTTCTAGCATGCGCTGTGCAGGAATGGGAATAAAAAAATAATAATAAAAAAAAGCGCAATTATGTGTGAAAAAATGTAAATGAATTGAGAACCACTGGCTATTGGTATAATACTCGTACTAATCAGATTAGGCGCCTACATGCATCTAGTAAAACTAAGTTCCCATTTCAAAAAAATAATATGATTCGGCATTTTTAGGGTTCCGTAGCTTAATGGCAAAAACTGAACATTTATAGATCGTCATGTCTGTCTTTCCGAAACTATGAGAATTATACTGGTGAAACTCGGTAAATAGATGTTCTTTTTTTGAACCGTATTAAGATTATCAAACGAAAATACAAAATAAATAGATTTTAGGGGTTCCCCATACCAAAAACTGAAACCTATACGTGTGGGGTATAAATTATAGAAAGGTTTTTAAAAATATATGTTAAGGTTTCTGGTATCATTTTTTTCTAAACTGAATAGTTGGTGCGAGAGTCTATAAACACCATAGATGTTAAAGGTGTATTGCTATCCCATAGCCAGGGTGTTAGGCCTATGTAATTGTGAATTCCACTAGCGACCTTAATCCTCCGGACCAAAACATGAATCTCTCATAATAGCGACTGGAGTAGGTATAGCGGTGGGTCCCTACCTATATATCCCTACCTACTGTAAACTTCCACCGAAAATTGGTTTGTACGAGATCTAGTATGTAGCTTTTTAACACGTCATAAATAAACCGCAATTTACTTTTCATTTAATCAAAGCGCACGGGTGCAGGTTCCCGAACGCTCTTAACCAAGCGGGAAGAACAAGAAGAACGAGCCCCGAGCGGCAAGAACTTACACAACAGCAAGTAGCATAATACTTATTGTTACGGAACCCTACATGGGCGAGTCCGACTCGCACTTGGGTGCTTTTTTATAATATAAGTAAAAACAAATACACGAATGTTTTAATAGAACAAAATACACGTTATGTTAGATATACACTTATACATTAAAAGACGTGTTTTCAAGCTGAGGCAAGGATTTTAAGCGTTCTGCGTAAGTAAACTTACCGAACATTCTACCTCAAAGCCGAAAAATGGCAATAACGAGCACCAAAGCTATGACGATAAAATATAATAAATGATGAAAACGCACAAGACTTACTTAATCTTAATGACTAATAAACAAAGAAGCCTTATGAAGAAATAAGTATCCTTGTAAACGATAGGGTTGTTACGTCCCTGCGCTAAATAAACGAACAAACATCCAAACGTCTAACAAACTTGTACATATCTAATATTACTTATCAAACTTACTAAACCCTGTACCGAGTTTGATTCGATTATGTGGGCCCTCTAATGTGTTGGCTAGTTTCTTGTCATGTTCCAATATTAAGTCCCTTAACAGCAGCTCCTGTTGGAATATAAAAATTTCCTGCAGAGGGTCCCACGCGCATGCGCCTTCAGTAACAAACAACCTCCCTCATTTCAGACGAGATTCGGTTCTCCCAGAAGCGGACACTTACCCGCTGAAATTTCCCATAACATTACCATTTCTCTCATAATATGTATGAAACTAGGTAGTTTTGAGTGTTTTTAGAATAAATATATTGTTGTTTTATTAAAGCGTAGTGAAATATTCAGAACAACACCCTATAAAGTGAATAATACTGATTAATGTGACGAGCATATTATAAAAACGTTAATTCGTTTTTTAATTGTTGAATTTGGTAAGTGGAATACATTTTCTCGTATATGTTATGTTAAATATAAATTACACTTTATGTGGTTCATTGTTATAAAACCGTGATAATTAAAACACACCAAAACGTTTTTTACCTTTCCATTTTGAAATATATGCCGACTTCATACGAATAACTTAAAGTGACAGTAAATTCTTATTCAAACGGAATTCGAAAATAACTCCTAATTCAAAAATAATTTCATTACTTATTATTCAAATTTCTTTTTCGAATTTCGAATTGAAATAACATTTTATTAGGTTACATCTTTTTTTTCTTAATTGCATTTCAAGCTTTTTACTCTTCAAGTAATGTTTACAATATGTTGATATAGTAAACTAACAAAATGTTACGATAACTACACTAAAAACATACTTTAAGTCATGTGTGAACAAATTTTCAAAAATATTTAAAAATGTAACTAGTTTTCATTCACAATTTTCCAGTTTTTTTTTTAGAATTTTGGAGATTCTGATTTATTGATACATTGGGCAAGGATTATTTTCAACCCTCATAAGCAGTCGTTTATATTATAATTAGAAAATGTGTATTAAATTTTCAGTGAAAATAAATTACAATTTATATCTACGTTTGCGTTGTCGTTTTGCAGATTTCGATCATTTGCAACATATCAAACAGTAGTTTATGGCGTTCGTTCCATACGTTTGATATATCCACACTTTATTTGTAAATGATAATGTTTAGTTCAACTACAAAGTTTTGACTTGGCGGCTTTCGTTACTTACGAGTACATTATGATTTTTCCTCAACCTTAGATAAAATAAATAATAAGTCTTATATATAAACAAATAAAAGTGCAGTACCTACTCCAAGGTTGACATTGTACTCTGTATTACATGTAACAGACACAATACAATGTCAATATAAACTAAGGAGTGATTTATTGTGTCTTTATCAGCTATTAATAAGTCAAATTTCAATAAAAGTCGACAAGAAACACTACAGAACGTCAATCTAAGATTGTTACTGAGACAAAGGATCAAAATGGTGTCGGTTATACATGGTCAAGTCTCTTATACATTGTTAATTATCTTTACGTACTTCATTACATAAAGTATGTGTTGTATTGTATTATATATAGGTAGCACTAGTGATCCCGGCGAACTTCATTTGAATTTTTCCTATTCAAGCTGAAAGGTCTTGTATAGGAAAAATAGGTGGCAAAAATTCAAATTTTCTTATTATTTCGTCTAGTTTTGTCCCTTTTTCTTATCTTTTAAGTCTTTCCTGGATTTGAACAAATAATTCAAAACCAAAATTAGCCAAATCAGTACCAGACGTTCGTTTTAGTGAGACTAACGAACAGCAATTATTATTTTTTAATATATATGTGGACTAACTGACTTTCAAGCTGAAGCTGTCGTATCTTTCAAGTTGGATCAAACAGCATACGGTGTGCAAATTTGGATTAAATCGGTTTAGCTGTTAAGGATTCCACTGCGTTCTAACAACGCAATGCGTAATTTATTTACCTAAATTAAGATAAATTATTTTTATGTGTTCTATTATATACATTAATATTCAATGTTTCGTTTTTGGTGAATTTAACGGTACTGGTTTGTCCTATTTGAACGTGAACCCCCGTTTTAATTGTTTTTTCTGAGTTCCGTGAGGTAAACTGTTAAACTGTGTAACTTAAAGTGAAACCTTTGCTCTTATTTGTGTATTAAATTTAGCACAGAGCTAGTTCTGAAATAAAAATACATTCAATTTAAATCAATAAGCGTTATTTTTTTTTCAGTGACAATAAATGTTATGGCCGCTTGCACATTCCCTTGTTAATTTTAATCCTGAAATGTGCTAGTTCCCGGGTTAATTTTAACCCTTTTTTTATGTTATGTTTATTTATATGATGTTTTACTTGGCAAAATATAGCGTCAAAGAAATAGGAAAGAGGAATTATTTTTAACGCTAAATGAAAATGTTAATAGCTTATATTAACACTTAATCAGTTTCCGTTCATTTAACACTTTATTTAACATGTAATAATTAGGAAGAACGAAATGACATCACCAGAAGTATACATGAGTATGTAATGACCTCCTTGCTAGCTATAGGTACAATCTAGTAATTAAGCGTATTCTACCAATACAGTTAGTCATGAAAATTGGTAGGGCTTCGTCCAGATTGCTACTACCGTATTATCCATATTTACATCATTCATCGTTACGTCAGTGCTAGAGTCATAACGTGTTCTGAATTGGAAGCGTTCCGCAGTCTCAGGTCAGGTCAGGGCTCCTTTGCAGCATAGACCATCTGCCTTCCCGCGAGGCAGCTCGTAAAAGGTGGCATTGGCTTACCGTCATTAACACCGAGACCCTCACCCGGATTGGTATCACCGCCTTACAGATTGCTGCCGACATAACGTTAATGTTCCAGTTTGGGAACCAGCGTAGCCGGTAAACTTACTTTTGCTCGAGGCCTAACATCCCGGCTTCAAGTTGGCAACGCACCAATACTACATTTGGTGTCTCTAGACGGCGAGAATTTCTTATCATCAGGAAATCCGTCTGCTTGTTTGCCTTCCAACATCATGAAAAATATGCATAGATCTGTCTGCTTGTTTGTCTTTTCATAATACTTCTCGTTTTGGTCCGGATTTTCTGTGTAGAACAGACCATCTGCCTACCCACTAGGCAACCCCTTTATAGGCGAGCATATGGTCATTGCCAACAGGACCACTGGTGGCAGAGCGTTGTACAGCAGCTTGTCCGGGTAAGAACCCACTGCTATGCCTTCTCCAGTCACTATTATGAGAGTGTCTTTTGGTCAGGAGGATAGAGAGGAGGATTTCTGGTCAGGAGGATAAGGGTAGCCGGTGGAGTTTCACAATAGGCCTAACACCCTGGACATGGGACAGCGATACACCTTTAATATTTATAGTGTCTATAGTCTCTCGTGCAAACTATTCAGTTTAGAAAAACAGACCCTCGATATCATTTTTGAAGACCCATCCATAGATATCCCATACATATAGGTTTGATGAATTTTTTTTACTTATAATTGTAAACATGGGGAACCCCCAAAATTAATGTTTTATTTTTATTTTTATGTGACAATCTTAATGCGTTTCCGGAGTGCATCAATTTCTATATTTTAAAGAAAGAAAAATTATCGCCCCAGATAGGTTTGAACCTGTAACCTTTCTTCTCAAGCCGACGAATGCTCTACCTATTTGAGCTACTGAGGATTCAAGTCCGTGGCCGTTAATGCGGGTTACCATACATATCATACATCAATTTACCATGTTTCAATAATATACTTCTTACAGTTTCGGAAGAAAGTTGCCATGACATACGGATGGACAGACAGACAGGTATGACGAATGTATAAGGGTTACAGTTTTTGCCATTTGGCTACGAAACCCTAAAAAAATTAACTAAGTAATTAACATGGTCCCTATCTGCGCGAAATTAAAGTACTCGGGTGTAGACCGGATATCCGGTTGATTATGCAAGCCTCCAGTCATTAATTCCTGAAAATGTAATGAAATATTTATATCAGTGCTTCATGTTTAACCGACTCTAACAAAGGAGGAGGTTTTAAATTCAATCGAATGTTTTATTTCGTATGTTTTTACGCGACTACTCAGCCAATTACAAATTGATTTTGCTGGTTGTTTTTTAGAAAGGTAGGTCGTGAATCGAGGTGAGCCCATATTAATGTTATGATGGTATGACTAGTTGTTTTTGAACGTTAATCTATATTTATAAAAAAAGCAGCCAGTCCCATCTTCGCACGAGTACACGAAGCTCTATATTATATAATCCTTGCTATAGAATCACTCAATGTTCTATCAAAAAACACGGCATCAAAATCCGTTGCGTAGTTATAAAGCGTACATAGAGACAGACAGCTAAAAGGGACTTTGTTTTGTACTATGTAGTGATAATCTCTATTATATATCTCTATTTATATTTATTTGAGTGTGCGATTGCATGTGCGTGTATGTGTGTGTGCGTACATGTGCGGTCCGGTGTCGCACTTGACTTAATTTTTTTTTCTTTGTCTCGTACAAAATTGTGATTTATAGTATAATTTATATGGATGGAAATAGTATCTTCGCGCATATATCCCCGTAGAGGCAGAGGCACAACCAGGCCACCTACGACTAGCCGAAGACACTAGGTCCCACAATCTGACAGGTGGCAAGCATATCGATAACCTGGGACATATCCAATCCGGAGCAACCTTATTTTTATTAGAAAATTGATAATACAAATTTTCTATTTTTTGTTGCCCGACCCGGGGATCGAACCCGGGACTTTAAGAAGTCCAATCCGACGCCGGGCAGCTAGACCGCAGAGGCGATATATGTATAAGTATAATGTATGGAGATAGTAAGGCCAGAGAGTGGCATAGGACTCTTTTTATTCCGATATTTAAACGGGTTCCTGTGAGAGAATAAATTTAATATGCAGCTGTAGTAGCAGGTGACATCTAGTAAAGTGATAAGCTGGGTACAGATTAAGCAAACAAAAGTTAACTTAGGCCCTTCGTCCAGAATAATGTTGCTTACTTTTGGATATACATGGGGCACACTAAAAATTTTGCACTTCTAGCTAATCGGAACTATTTGAATTTCGAATGTTATAATTTTAAAACGTTGCAACCTTATTAGTAATAACAAAAACCAATTGGTGGGAAACAATTTGTCAATTGTTTTTTTTATCGCACGTCAAATTTCTACGTACGCAACGAAAATGGAATTAAGTCGAAAAAATTTTAAAGCGATGGTTTTTTTTATGATTTTAAAAGTTCTCTTTCTCCGCAAGACTGTCCCACTCGTCTTCAAAATGCTTTTGGGTGAGAAGCACCTTGTTTGAGCATCGTGAGGCGATGGTTTGCTGAATTTGAGAGAGGTCGAGTTTCTTTACATGACGAATTTCGTAAAGGGCCTTCAACTGCCGTCAACGAAAATAATGTGGCTACTGCTAAGCGGTTAATTGAAGAAAATCCCCGGATTACCTTTAAGACAATTCGAGGACTATTGGGGATTGGTATGAGCTAAATGCAGAAAATTTTAAACGACTAATTGAAAGTTCGGAAACTGTGTTGTCGTTGGATCCCTCATGAACTAACAGCGGAGCAGAAGCGGGCTCGCGAGGGATGGTGCTCACAGATGCTACTGAAATACGACCACGGACATTCTATGCTGTTTATGATATTGCCACAGGAGACGAAATGTGGATTTATTGTTTTGAATCCGAAAAAAAACAGCAATCTTGTGAATGGGTGTTTGAAAATGAGACCAGGCCAACAAAAGTGAGACTGGCGAGAAACGTTGGTGAAAAAATGTTTGCGTTTTTTTTCTCAGCTACGGGTTCCATCTGTACAATTCTACTTGAAGATCAAAAGAGTGTTAATGCCGAGTGATATTCTACCATTTGTTTACCCAGGATGTTAAAAAAAGTTCGCGAAAGACGACCCAAAAGCCGCATTCTCCTACACCATGATAACACTTCTTCACACACGGCCAACAAAACAAAGTCATTTTTAGCTTCCGAAAAAGAACATCTCGTCGCTCATCCTGCGCATAGCCCCGACCTAGCACCCTGTAATTTTTGTATTTTCCCCAAAATCAAAGATCGGATGAGGGGTTTTTCAATTCAGAGGTTCAATCAGCACGTAGAAAACATGGCTTCAGATCTGTGCTCCTTCTATTTTAAAAAAATGGTTCGAACGCATGAAAAAATGTTTAAAATGTAAAGGAAATTATTTTGAAA
>NJDC01006335.1:19757-40462 GCA_002245475.1 Calephelis virginiensis
TCTATCACATTGTAGAACTCAGTGTCTTCTGTTAGTCGTGGGTGCCCTGGTTGTGCTTCTGCCAGTTTCTTCAGAGATACGGGTGTAAGATACTTTTATTATCTTCACGCTCATATCCCCGAAGTGGTAGGCAGATGCACAACCAGGGCACCCACGACTAGCCGAAGACACTAAGTCCCACAATGTGATAGGTGGCAAGCCTATCGCCAACCGGGCACATTTCCAATCCCGACCAACATTTTTTTTTAATTAGAAAATTGGAAAAATCCAATTTTCTTTTTGTTGGCCGACCCGGGATTCGAACCGGACTTCAGACCTCATGGAGTCAAGTCCAACACCCGGACCGCTAGACCACAGAGGCGATTCAGATAAGATACTTTTAAGTCCTTATAACGGAAGTTTAGTTGTTTTGAAATAACAAAAATAGTTCTGTTAATATTTGTTAGCGTTTACGACATCATTATTAGTGTGTAACGTAGTGGGGTTGGCTTAGCTACCACCCACCACTATGTTAACAGAAAATAAACAAACAAACAGACAAGTAGGGAAACCTGTTGGTATAAAATAATTAAAGAATTAAAATATAAACAAAATAACACTATATTAAAATATAAATCTATAAAAGTCTGTGCACTTGTGAACAAGACTTTCTGCTGGATTAGAAAAAAAGGGGCGTGGGATACGGTGGTCTTATAATAGACTTTCGTCGACGGAATATGACGGACTGCTGCTGTAGTCTTCGGGCGTTGGGCTAGCGGGACCCTTTGGAAGAACACCGGCGGACAGCTACCACCGGTCTAGGGACCTCCCACCACCGAGCAGCAGGCACCAGTCAGCAAGCAGTAGTCATAGTAGTACTTCTCTTGAGTTCCATTGACTTATCGAATTAGAATTTTGACCATAATCATAGCATACTCTGAAGCAGAACGTGACAGAAAATACTTTTTAGCAAGAGGTGGCAGACTATAAAGCAGAATCAATTTTTCTTCTACATTTTTAACATTTGTAATATAAAATAGAACATTTCTTTTTTTGTATACCGGCCAGTGTAGCTACAAACTACAAAGGCCGGCTAATGAAACAATATGTAAGCTAAAATAATATTACAAGTGATGTTGTCAAGATACACAAAAATGTATGCATTAATAAAATTTATTAAGTACCTATAACTCAAAAACCACTAGTCTGGTCGTGACAAAATTAACATTGGACCACCTTGGAATAATGAGCTATCTCCCTAAAAAAGAACTATTAAAGTCGGTTTGTTATTGTTATAGGTCGAGTAGGTAATAGTATAACAAACATACAAAAAAACAAAGTCGGATTAAGAGCTTTGTCTATTTTGGAGTTGATAAAAAAATCGAAACCATTTTTTTACTGACTTTGAGCTCAGCAACTGCTTGATATTGCATTCCCTCATTGCTTTGGCTTTTTAAAAATATATTTCAAGAAACAGCCAGGCCAGCAGACAAAATCAAACGATAATAATATTTCATGGTAATCATATGCAAATGTCTCAATAATTATGGACGTAAGTATGCGATTCAGCAGATAACATAAAACAATCATTTTATTTTACCATGTCCATCTTACATGAGAGAGTCCGCGACGCCCAGACCTTCGTTATTTTATAAAATCGGAACGTTTTTAACACATAATCCCAACATTTGGGTGGGAATTACATCACATTTTTTCAACGTTTCCTCTGAAACAATATTATTTTTCCACTACTTTCTTTACAAACAAAACAAATTAATACGTCTGCCATTATAAGATTTTTCAAGACTGCGCCGCTTTTATTTTAAAATAAATAATAAAACGTATACTGAACGTATAATAGTTTAAGACATAATACTAAAAAGTATAATAATATACCTATACAGGCATAATACGTACAGTGTAAATGACAGATGTTGCGCAGTAAAAGATCGCAATAGGCTGTGTTTATTATCTCACTCGTACCCGCTTGAATATATTTTTGCTTTGCGCTCGCACCTACAATAAACTGTTTGGCAAGGTGTAAAAATTATTAAAACTGACTGGCTACTCAGGTAACATATTTTAATAGTCCTCCAAGAAAAACATATAAATTTCAGCTTTATACTAGGTATGCTGAAAGTGTAAATATAATTTATTAAACTTTAGCCGTCTTATTAATAAATGTGGTGTAGGGTAGGTGTAAGATTAAGTTGTTATTATAGTCTGTATTACATTGTAACAAAGACTATACTTAATACCAGGTTAAACCTTGGAGTACTTTACTCCGTGTTTATTAATAAGGCTGTATGTGTTTCTGCCAGAAGGTTGCAACCGTTAGTGCCTAACAATAGATAACGTCACTTCTAATATATTTTCCGAGAAAATATCGAAAAACTGAGCTTTATACTTTAACGAATTCGAGTACTATTTTACACGCCTTTGTTACCTGTTACCTGCCAAAGTAACCCAAAGTAAAAAACCCAAGCCTGATCTTCATAGTCCCTGATCATACTCACCTGTGTTGGGGATATGCATAGGAAAACTTTCAGGTTTTATAAAATAACGAAGGTCTGGGCGTCGAGGGCTCTTGGTCTATATGCAAATGTCCTAACATTTTCATTTATGAAAGGAAGAATCATCCCACAACTATATTGTCTAATAGTCTAAGATCCAAACCTACATCGACCTTTACCTAACCTAACAGGTAATTGAATGATACACATTTCATAATAAATTTAAGATATTAAAAAATGTATTATAAATGGGTTACATACAAATCCTAGAAATAATGTTTCTAATAATTAAAAAAAACAGTAAATGTTGCAACATTAAGAAAACAAGAAAATGTTATCCTGACTTTAGGCATAAAACTTATAGAATGTGCAGAATTTATGTACTTGGTCCAATTACTGGTTGTCAGGTACAAGCAGGTATGTCGTTCATGTGTTAATTTCCCGTGACTGAATAATAGAAAAACATGTTTTGACATAAGCACTATTTTATTGGGAACTCGTTGATATAGGGTTGTCTGCAAAAAAAAATCGGTATAATGGAATAATATTTTCATCGTTATCAAAATATTCAGTCCAGGATTTTTAAGCAACCCCTTTTTCAATATACGTTCTAATAAACTGAATTTATTTTAAAATATGTTTCATTCTATTATCAGATAGGTGAAGGTCGACTTAGGTTGGATCTTCTACTATAATGTTACTGAAATGATAATAATGCCCTTTCATCCTTTCGTCTCGGTAAGGTTCGCAGTTACACTATATGTCTATAGTTCATTGAGGTTTATGATGTATTCCCTCTCATCTGGTTGTTAGTTTATTTGATCACTCTGCATTTAATCATTACAGTATTGTGTCGGTTCCTAATTTGTCGCAGTTTTACTGATGTAAATGATTGGTGTGAAATTAGGGACCAAATGTGCGAAACATATAGGGTAAGAATGGGTATTACCGGTCACTTAAGGACAAATAATCATAAATTATATAAAAAAATAATATTTCTTTATTAATTTTTGCGATAATCAAACTATCGGTATTCTTCTAACTAAAACACATAAATTGAATCCATAACTAAAACCATTTTGACACAATTAGTATTTAAGAAAAATATTACTTTGACTGGTATTAGACACCGTGGCGGGCAAAACCAGTCAGTAGGTTGGTAATGCCGGTCAACGTATAAGAAGGTATAAGTTGCAGATATAACCCACTGGCGAGTTACAACCAGAGCCTTTAGCGTACGCCCAGAGACCACAAGTCACACATCTATAACTAGCTCGTTGTTTCACCCGTACTCATAGCAAATGATACATTTATTTTCACAACCCTCATCAGCGTCAGTGTCTTCATATTCTCGCAAGTCTGTAATTTCTACTTTAGAGTCCGACGTACTCTCATTACGTTTCTTTTTGTCTTGAAACACTCTTTTTCTAGCTGTTTTCAATTCGTTCGTTTCCCCTTTTTTTAATTGTCCTTTTTACAAGTTTTAGGTAGTAAATTGTTTTTCTTGTCACTAAACTTACTTGGTAGTGGCAGAAGATTTCTAACAGTATAGTCTTACTACCACCGAAAGTAGAAGGAAGGGGCTTATATAAATATCAGTCGATTACTCAAATGTAGAAATCATTCTTCCGCCAGTCTACAAGGAGATCTTCATTGATTCACCCAATTTCTGAGCATCGTAGACTGTCCCTTGAGGGCCATCTGCTTCTAATGCAGATGAATGTTCTGTTGTGGATAAATTAGCATTAGCGGGACGTAACCTATGTGCAGTTGATCTTGGCTCCATGATGCCTTTGAAAATGATTGGCTTCTGATTTTGGGCATTCTGACATAATAAACAAAGTTTAAAATTAACATAAATAATTAATTATGTATATCAGTTTACTGGCAGGTAATACCGATCAGCGTGACCGGCATTGCCCGACTAGAAACATTTCCGTAAATAAAATTCTAGGTTAAAAACTTATTGAGATAAGTTGAAAAACTATTATTAGGTTGAATGCTTAGTATTTATGGTACAACAATCTTTGGTAACAGTATAAGAAATGTGAAATAGTAAACACTCACCTCTTATTGTTTTACTCCTAAAATTTACTTTAACTAGAGCGAAAACAATTGACGTGCACTCACTCTAAATGTCGGCTGGGGAATGACGCGGGGAGCGGGGCGTTGATGCTTGGCAACAATACTCCACTCACTGTGTATATGTGCGTGCGCCAAAACGTTGTAGTATGGGAGATTTTGTAGTGACCGGTAATACCTCCTGACCGGTAATACCCATTCTTACCTTAATACTGTCACTAAATAAACACAATTTTCACGCTATATTTTTAAATTTCCTGTCATTGCAATAAATGTTCTGTACATTAAATACTAGCTTTTACATTCGGATACGCACGCGTGTTAATTTTTTTAAAATATTAATTGTCTATGTGTTATTCTGATGCGTAAATAGCGTTACTGTAAATTCTTATCTAAATCTGTTCAGTGGTTTTTGCGTGAAAGAGTAATGACCATTCACACATTCATCCTCACTCACCCGGATTGGTACCACCGCCTTACCTATTCCTGCCGCCATAACGTCATGACGTGTTCCGGTTTGGAGGGTAAGGTAGCCGATAAACTTACTTTTGCTCGAGGCCTAACATCCCGGCCTCAGGTTGGTAACGCACAATTACCACCTTTGGTGTCTCTAGGCGGCGAGAATTTCTTACCATCAGGAAATCCGTCTGCTTGTTTGCCTTCCAATGTCATAAAAAAAAAAAGAATTCAAATATTGTTCTTGCAAAAGGCTATTTCACAATATGTTTACCATTGTAGCTTATAGGTTAGCAATAATAATTGTTAGATGTTTCATTCTAATATAATTTATAACTAATTAAAGTATTTTATTCATGTTGAATATTTTTTATCTGCGAACTAAAACAACTGAAACGCGGACAACCGTGTATATGCATCATGTGACGTCACGTTTAGAAAATTAAAATGCTACCGGTAGATGCTTAGGAATTGTATAGAATGTCACTGAACAGAGCGTGCAGAGCTTTTGTTTGGTTTCTTGTATTCACACGTCAGAGATAACAAATGTCACGAAACACGGTGAAAGTGAAAAAAAGAGTAAAATATAACTGAAACAGGTAGGCATAAAATAAACGATCTTCGTTTTCCGAATGTATCTTTTATCGTATCCACCAACGTGTAGGCAAAGGTACAACCAGGGCATTCATGTTTAGCCTAAGGTTTTCGCTCCCACAATGGATGAATTTACCCAATCCTAGACAATGAAAATTTTGTTTGAAAACTCAAAAAATATATTTTAGGTCGCCCAATCCGGGTGTCGAAACTCAGACCTTATGTACTCCATGTAGTCAACTCTAACACATTTTCCGATAACCGACTTTTAACTAATTGCAATAGGAACTCAACGAATATTGTAAGTAATTGACAGTCATAAGCCTCAAAAGTGTGATCAAATTAAAATGATCAGACAAAACTTTAATATACTGAATAATGTTAAAATGATATTGTATCTTAGCTTTTTTCGATGGGAAAGAAAATATCAACAAATTGTGAATAATGTGACAAAGAGAAAGACGTGTCACATATTTTGGTGGAGTGCGTCTATAACGCAGCCAAAAGGGAACAAGAATACTAGCTTCCCGCCCTGGCTTCGCACGTTTATGAAATATACATATAGACCATCCTCTTCAATCATTTATATACTAAAAAAAACCGCATCAAAATCCGTTGCGGAGTTTTAAATATTTAAGCATACAAAGGGACATAGGGACAGAGAATGCGGCTTTGTTTTATGCTATGTAGTGAAGATTGGCATTTTCACTTTGTGAAAAAAATCTCTAAATAAAGATTTAAAAAAATTTTTTTCTGGTAACCCGTCACGTCACTAACACGATCTTACATATACCCAAACTTATCCAACTCTAGATAACCCTGACAAAAATAAAAGATGAAATTATTCAATCATGTTCATATTCAAATGTCCCCACATTTGTGGACATGAAAGGACGAATCACCCCAAGCTCTCTTGTGTAATATGATCACTGGAACGATAATATCCAGGCCTTTCATCTTGAGCAGATTCACAGTGACACTATGTTTATACGTTCATGAGTATATTCACTGCTCATTTGGCATCTAATCCACACAATTCAACAAGGGCGCTTGATGAGAGCAGTAAACTTACGATTAATTAGTTGCCGAAATCAGTTGTTGCTTGGTCGAGTTTACTTAATTTTCAAAGCCAGAAGGCAGTCTAAAACTTATATCTCCGGTTTTGATGACGCTGTGTTTAACACGTTTACAGCGGCACATTGTTTTCGATTCTTTACGGTACTGGGCGTTTTACACCTGAATCTAAACTTCCATTGTGGCGGTACAAAACTTATAAAACCCTGTAACGTTAAAAAAAATTAAATCCGTTTTTCAGCTTCATGTAACGAAAAATTTTATGTTTTTGCTTTTAGTATTAATATTAATGAATTGATTGCAATGATCATGACGGCGTAGGCAGATAACTTACTTGGTTTAGAATATATACATAAAATAAAATACAGGGTCTTATGTACCCTGTATTGCACTGAACAAGAGGATTTTTATGCATATTTTAGGGGTGGCAAAAACATATATCGATAGTTAATCAAGTTTATTTAAGAAACAAGAGAAAACTAAATAATAGTTTATCTGTTTCATTGAAACATTTCAAATAAAAGTTTCTTTTACATGAATTACGTTCAGTTAGTATTTTTTTAACATTTTTGTCAGCTTGGCGGCTTGTAAAAAATGTTCGAAGCTATTCATAGCGTCTAACACAGTTTCTCTTTTTCGCGCCCTTTACTACTAAATGGAGTTGATTTGGTTTTATTGCAGGGTCTGAAAATTAGCATATCATGAAATATTTTGCTTGAGTGTAATTGTACAAAATGTTAAGTAAGCGAAGTGCGCTTTACGGGGTGCGGTACGCTGTATGAAGCGTGAGGCAGCAAGCATGTAGTGTGCAGTGCAATGTTACCTGTACCAGTTTCCAAGTCCTTTTGCTGATAAATATTTAATATTTTTTTCCACGAACTCTCTCTTTGGTATTTTATCGCCATTATTTATTGAGTTATAAACAATCCAGGCATTTACAAGAGCTGTACAAAATAACAAATCCATTATGACTATTCTTTTTGTAATGGTTTGTAATATGACGACATTGGGTGGCCCTTTTAGTTGGGTAACTCAAGAGAACACAACCTGCTTTTTCAATTGGTTCGTTAGTGCTCTGCTTTCGTTTTCCTGTATTGATTAATTAGTCATCATGAATTTTGCATATAGTAAGCATTAAAACTAATCTTTTATCAACCCATTTCAGTACTTTAACACACTTTTTGTTCATTTTTTATTATCACCTGACCTTTCTTTAATTTAGATGTGTTGATGAATAACTATCGTTTGGCAAAGTACCACATATGAAAGACTTACGAGAGGAGTTTTTCTGCTAAGCCCAACGAAGTATAGAAATTGTGTATGATGGAGGAGGAACCTTACGTAGTTTAAAAAGTGTGACGTAAGCATTGCTGACGCCACAATTGTCGTTTGGTTGATGATGACTCATTTTGGGTCTTCTCAGACAAACTTCACAAGCGCTTTTAAACTTCGTTTATTTACGGGCAGCATAACGACGTCCCAGACAGGTCCGTACTGTGCTGAGATCAGCGTTTGAATGCCCAATTGTCTACAGTATGGCCGTATTTGTAGGGCTCGGATGGACTAACGTGGTTGCGCCGATATATACTTCCTCCTTTCTTCTGTTAGATTATTAATAAAATGCAGCACTTCATTTTGACTGTGGTCGACTTCTTTTTTCTATTCTTTTTGCTTGTGTAAATCTCTGTCTAATAAGTGTACCCTTCAGAAGTTTCAAGTCTGTATACTGTAACACCATAAAGATGAGATTTGATTTTAACATATTGACGGAAACCCTATCAACCACTCCAGGGTATCATTGTTTCATCAATGACTACATGTTTATCTGAGTTCAACACACCCTGAAAGCTCCAATCATCGATCTAATTAGCTTGGCATCAATAAAAACAATTCTAACTTTTTGTGCCTAATGTATGTTACAAATACTATTTACAGTATAGACCTTATATTTTTTTTAACACAGGTTAATGATTATAATACCTATCAAGAGAAAGTGTACTCATAATTATTACCTATCTAGGAGGAAAATAATCAAATAGTGATCACGGCTTACCCGTTTCTGATAAATTAATCTATAATTTGACTTATTATTATCATCACTGTCTTCACACTCGTCTAGTTTAATTTTTTACGACACTATTTCGCTGATCTTAAAGTCATTATCGATGCGTTGCACGATTACTATCAGAATACTAACCGCGTGAAGCTCACGCGGGGTGAGGTACCAGGTGAGCGGGGGTACCAGGTGTATTCAACCTGGAGCCGCATTGTGATGAAATTTTATTTCTTCGGTGCGGTACCAGATATAAAAAATATTGTATGAAGGTAGGCACTTTTCTAGACCAAACCAATCTGAACTTATGCGTTGCGTATGACAGAGAAGGCAACGCTTTTCGTATCCGTACTACAAGCGAGATATAGACCGAGTGTTTCCGACCTGGTTTCGCACTGAACGTGTTAAGCAGTCGTATACAGCACAATACAATTCCAGCATTTTTTCGACAAAAACAATCTCGGAACGTGTAAAGTTACCACTCGTCTTGACGCGATACGCGTTACCAGCGTTACTGAGGGTCCTGTTAGGTTCGCTTACGGCCAATATTAATAATCAATCCTAATCCAAAACTTGCTGTCCAAGATTGATATTTTGATCCATTTTTATGTTATCGCTTGCCAATAACGTATCTGTTGACAGGATAAATATGGCAATTAGGTATAGGATAGGCCGGTGGATACGCAGCTATCTAGATTGCTTGAAATCCATCTTTATAGAAATATTATTAACATTGGCCGTTAGGCGGCTCGTCGGTGAGCCTCTTTATAGTAGGGGAGCCCGCGATGCGAAATGTGTAGTAACTCCAGCGTAATTGGGACCCATTGCACTTTGTCGATTAAATAGTGGAGAGTAAAAAAGGTCATGTAAGGTTTTTCTTTTTAGCGGTGCGTTAAGTGTCTAGAAGCTAAAATAGCAATTTCAGTCACTTGATCATATCCGAACTCATCACATATTAATAATATATATGCCTAATGTGTCTCCGATGACAGAAATATGTCAATCAGACACATTGCTGTAATAGACAATTAACACATATGACTTGGTTTTTGAAAGTTTCTGAACTTCCTGCTCCCGTACGTCTTGTTCAAATCATCAAAAAATTCAAACATGGACTTATTGGCATACAATAACCCCGTCGTACTTTAATCTGACACGCTCGAGTATATTTTCAAGCCAAAAAAAATTAGACAGACAACCCTACATGCGCGTCTCTATGTAGAGATTTGATACATAATGGAGGTGTTCAACAATGGTACAGGGTATCTCCCATACCTTAATTTGACGCGCCTGAGTTAGTCCAAAAATCCCCTCTTGGGCTCCCCTACTATTACGTGTGCGTGCCATTGTAGGCAGTTTCACCACTGTTTACTTATATTTACACTGCGGCTGTACTGCGGCCGAAATGAAAGGACAAGTTACACAAATTGAATCTAATCCCCAAGTAAGCAAATTATATTGGATGATAGTCAACAATACTACTACATAGAAATAATTATACAGATACCAGAATAAATTTAATAAGCACCCAGACCCGGAAATGCAGACATCTAAATGTTCATCACACCAATGCCTGCCCCCGTCGAGAATCGAACCCGAGCCTCGCGGTTAATCCATGTAGTTAGGCGTGTAAGCCAACGAGGTGGTAAAATAATAATTGCTCCTGCTTAGATACGAGTACCTATTTGAAAATAATTAGTTGTAACATTTATTAATTATTTTCTTTTATTTAAGAAAACTAAATTGCCTACTTCCTTCTTAAAAGCTCTAACTAAAGGGAAGACTAAAACTTGGTTTAAGAAAGTTCGCGTAAGAAAGTTCGGTGAAGTTGTAAAAAATCGTAAGATTAGCAAAAAATTAGTCATTCCAAAAAAAAAAGTTAGTTATCGAAAGTAAAATTGCACGAAAATTTCATTAAAGTTTTAAACCATTTCTACTCCGCGCATTTTACAGCTTGCCCGTCGCAACTGTACGAGAGCTTAAATGTATATTTGTTCTTCTTCCTTCTGTCAAGGTGACACCACGGGTCAGCTATTTTATTTTACTTTATTTTATTTTTTACTGTACATAAGATAGGAAAATCGTGAATATTTAAAATTATATAAAATTTAAGCCTTTTACTTCCTTAATACATGGAACGTAAAATAGAGAGAATATTAAAAAATGCACAGGTGCAATGCAAAGATTATTGGAAAAAAACTCAAATACAAATACTATTACTATAAATTTTATGCTTTATAATTAGTTGCCAATATTAAAATGCTTCATATCAGCACTCTTGGAAACTGCTAATGATTAAGAACAAAATATTTTAATTGCAACGGCTACTGTTTTTAAATATAAATGTATTTTTAAACTGAAATTACGTAAGGGACTTGTTGGGAAAAGGGCTCGAAAGTCCAAAATAGCAGAATCTTAATTAAAAAAGTTTCTAATTTCAAAATCATCAAAAAAATAAACAACGACGATTTTTTTCCATTACATTTACAATGTAACACATTTTTTAAAGTATCACCACGCTGGGTGTTATTATTATTTGACCAAGCGAATAAGTAATTGAAATATCTAGCTATAAAATAATTGATATAGTTAGGGCCACTTGCACATTCCCGGGTTACGTTTAATATTCAGTTAAACTGTCAAATGTAGGGTGATATAACCCAAGTTAGACGCTAACTCAGTGTTAAATACTTAACTCAGGAACGTGCAAGTGGGCCTTACTGTATAAGTACTGTATGTATGTACTTTGGACACGATACTCTCTGCCAACCCCGCGAGGGACTTCGCGTGAAGATATGTATGTATATTTAATGTTAGATTTTCCCCACAATGCAAACACAAAGACAGAGGCGGCTTAAGACATGGGCGGTCTGGGCGATCAGCTTGCGCCTCTTAGCCGAAATATATAAGAACTAAGAAGAAAAGTATTGAAAATCCATAAGTATACATGATTAAGTTTTTTTAATAATTTACTAGCTTACTCGACAGACGTTGTCCTAAGACAGTACAGATATAGCTTTAAAAATGGAATTTTCTTATTTTGTTTAATATTCCTCATAACTTAATAATAATAATAAACTCTGTATTATATTTTATATTGATATAAACATATTATATACAAAACATGGTTTTATCGCTAACAAGCGACATCTTCCAGACAGCCCGCGTTTAGAAGATACATCAAAATGAGGAGAAAGTACAATATCTATTGATAAATATTTAATAATAAATCTAATCTTTCAAATAATTAATTTAGGTAAACTTATATCTTACAAAATCTATCTCAAGTTAGTATAAATAAATTTGAAAACTAAATATTAAACAGTGAATATTTTTCCAATTGCCTAATTACACATTTGGTGCTAAAGTATTCAGGTAAAACTCCTTTACCATCTCAAATCCGTGGTTGCTCTCTGTCTGTCTTATTTCAACAAGTGGAGAGTTCCACAGCTATACGTATAACCGGAAATGTGAATGAGCATTTATAAGTGGTTTTTTTAGTTTATGCTCCGGAATCTTTAACAATGACATTGACAAACATTATCTTCATTAAGAAAAGCAAACCTACCTTTAAGATGGGGTATTTGAATTGAAACGAACTCTGAATAAAAGATTAAATGTATGAGCATTTCTGCGAATGCGAATTGGTAGCCACTTGAGTTTTGCCCAAAAATCAGAAACGTGGTCATATTTGAGAAGTCCAGACATGAACCTAAGAGCAAAATTTTGAAGACAGTCGAGTTTATTCAGTTGATCTTCAGACGAATTCAAGTAACTAGCATCAGCATAATCTAGGATCGGAAGAAGCACAAATTATGCTAGCGCAATTTTAGTGAATATGGGCAGATTATGGATTGAGATATCTGAATAGATGTCTCAAAATACCCTTATGTAATTATTTTTCACTCCCAATCTGATTTGTATCTGATTAAAATAAGTTATATTTGCGATTTTGTGAAAATATGGCACATCTCGTAAACGGCTGACCAACGGCACGTAATTCAAATCAATTCTCGTTTAAATTTTTTCGTTACACAAGATTTTTTACGATTTTTCACTTCCTGCTTGTATAGATTTGATAAAAAAATCCTAAATAAGATATGTAACTATCGGAAATCAAACTCGAGCTTTGTGGATGATCGAATGAATTAAACGTGGACACTAACCCTTCGACCAACAAGATATTTGGTGATATAAACAAAATTTTAATTTGTATTACACTGAATTTTTTTTAAAATAAAACTAAATAAAAAAAATCTATATTTTCAAACAAAGAAATTTAAATTAAGAAATTATTACATACACAGACATTTCATTTCATTTCTTTTCTTTTTCCGTCGGGGATTTAATTAAATACTGTATAAAAATAGAAACCACTAAAACTTTACCTATTAATTATTTATGAAGCTCCGGGGAGTCTCGCTTCCGTTGGTTTGCATCACAAACAGTGTTGCCACAGACTTCAGCTTAAAACGACAGTGTTACACGTTTTGACCTTTAAACAGCAGCGTTGTAAACACGATTAGAGGTTTTTTTCTGATTTCAAAATAGTTTAATAAAATATAAGCGTATTTAAAATAAGAAGCCTTAACATTTGAACGATAACTTACAATAGAGAACATAGGTATTTGAAATTTAATCAGAAAGAAAGACATAAAATGATACGATAACATCGAGGTAAATTCAAGTTAAATTTAAATAAAATATGCTTTCGCTAATTTACGAGTATTTGAGTTATACTGGCAATAAATTTATCAAACTTTTCTTATTTTAGAGGCCCGTGGAATGTTGCAATATCAATTATTTATGAAATATAGGAACCGCTTCTTTTGCTGACCTAGATAAGTGTTACACGTTTTGACCTCTACAAAAGTCTCATAGCTTTTTTTTGAAATAGCTAATATGTTGCTAACCGCGAGGTTTTTACAACTTTACTGGACTAAAGGGACTCATAGTAAAGGTTAGGCAATGCTTAAGAATTGTGATCTTACAATGACAGCAAAGCGCGACAACAAATACCGCAATGACCTATTCTGATCGGTTTAACCGTCCAGATTTTTTAATTTGGATTTGAAAGCTGTGACATAATATCAACTATTTTTTAAAACATTTCTGTCATAAACTTTAAGGCTTGAAATTTGAACTAATGTTTTAAATAGACACCCGTACACCAAAGGAAGCCTCGCGGAGTTTTGTGTCTGGTAACATTAAGTCCAATATTAAAGCATGTTTTGACCTTTAAAACAGACGCGTTTCAAAAGGTTACTAGTTGCAATAGGGTTTTAAATTGTGCAAAATGCAAAATGTTATGGCAAAATGGATGTTAGTTACGAGAGAACAGTAGTTAATTTAATATTTAATGTAATTTATAAAAATCTCTGTTTTTATATTTTTACTGAATTGAAAAAAAAAATTATTATCATTTAGTATTAATAATATTTTATATGTTTCTTAGAGATCCTTGGGTGGGCGGACAATGTTCACGCTTTGACCTTTAGAATCGCCACCTTGTAAAGGTTGCTGCGCATTGATTTAAAGTTGCAACCTCAACAACGTGAACGGTAAAAAGTGAGATAATAATATCTAGGTGGTTGTAGTTAGTTGAATCCCGAGCAATAATAGTTTTATTTTTTATTCCCGGGATCGGATAAATGCTCAGTTGGCAATAGATTGGCCAACATCACATTATGGAATTTAAAAACATTAGGTTAGTCGTGTTGGCTGTGGGTGTGGGTGTACCACCTCCAACACACACGTGTGAAAACATTTTTTAATGTTCCATTATTAACACATCGTTGCTTAATGAAATTTCTTAAATAGATATTATGTGATGTCAAAGACAATATATGTTATGTATGTGTCATGAAAAACTACGTACACCCTTTGACAATGTTTTTGATGGACCATCTGAAATTATTTAATTTTAACTATTCATTTGCATCAAACTTTCACGCGATTTTTTTAAGTATGGCTTAGATATTTTAAAATAGTCATATATCGTCATTGTAAGTCATGTCAGGGACTTACGTAAAGAAGCGGTGACATAATTAACTAAGGCCATCAATTCAGAATTGGCGACATTGGGAAAATAGACGATCTACTATATACTTCATGAATACAATGCAATACAATAACTCTTTATTGTGCACCACATACAGAGAAATTACAAATACATCAAATAAAACTTAAATTATAAGATACTATTATAAGGCGGCCTTATCGCTAAGTCAGCGATCTCTCCCAGTCAACCCTCAATTATGGAACAAAATATAGCGGACTACTGTGTAATGGTGCTCTTAAAAATATAAAATGCATCTAATACTAGACAAAATAAATCATCCTAAAAGCAGGAACCTGATTTAATTATAGGTATTAGAATTTAGAACAAGCATTAAAAGTATTATTCACAGTGAACGTAGAAAGTGACGCTTTAACATACTTTTGAAAATATAAAAATTTGGAGCTCTCCTGATATCTACGGGAAGAGAATTCCAAAGCCTCAGTGCTTGCGAGGTAAAAAAACAGCTATAGTTACAAGTGTTACGAGAGGGAACTTGAAGAGTATAATTATTACTGGACCTGAGGAATTTTACCTCACTGTTACAGAACTTAAATCTCTCCTTTAAATAAATAGGCGCAAATGGATCAAAGAGAATAGAGTACAAAAGAGACAGGATATGGCAGTTCCGGCGAATGTTAATAGGCAACCATTTGAGCTTGGCGTGAAATTCGGAAACGTGATCATATTTACGCAATGAAAATATAAATCTAATACAAAGATTTTGAAGACGCTCGAGTTTAAAAATTCCTACTGACCTCCTGTAGTTGTTTAGTCCAAGAAAGAGTATTGTCGATAAAAACACCTAAGTTCTTAACGTAGTTACTATGTGGGATAATAACATTATTTAATTTAACAGGTACCCCCTGTACTAGACCAATTTATCTTATTAACAAGTCCGGAGCTACCAATACTAATGACCTGAGTCACTTTTCGATACTGACCAGATCATTTTTAATAAAAGTAATAGCGTTGTGAAGTTGCGAGAGGCAAGAGTGGGTGTAGATTTGAAGATCGTCTGCATAAATGTGGAAGAGGAAAGATAAGAACAGAGTTACAGAATTGATGAATGATGTAAATAAGAGAGGTCACAAAACTCCACCTTGAGGCACACCACTAGTAAAAATGGACCAAGATGACATAACTTTTGCAGCTTGGACAAATTATGTTCGTCCCTGTAGATAACTGCGAAACCAATTAACAGAAGCAGGAGATAAATTGAAAGTTTCTAATACTGCCAGTAGTTCTTGTTCTCCACAGCGAAACGAATGTCATCCGTAATCTTTACTAGAGAAGTAGTCGTACTGTACCCTGGACGGACACCGGATTGAAGATCATTTAATAAATTTTGGGAGTTAAGGAAAGAAGAAAATTGATGATGAACTAATCGTCGTCGATGAATACCTAACTTGCGCAGGCAAAATAGTTTAACTAAACAAAATATCACGAAAATTTACCAATATCATCGAACATGTACCTGAATTCAATAAGAATTAAAAATGCGTCTATCGTTTCGCAAAATCCCGCCAAAACTTTTTTTAATACTTATCGAGTTAGTCAGTACTCAATTTGACGTTTACAAATTATAAAGTGCTGTATCATAATTATATAAAATATGAAACTGGGAAACCTAAAACCAATTAAAAGCCCAAGTTTACAAACGATTTTTAATTTTCATATTCTTTTCACTTTTTAACAATTACTATCAAACTTTTTACTTTATTAAACTGAATTAAACTAAACTTTATATAAAGATAAAGGTGTGTTTTAACACTGGAACTGTAAATTAAAATAAAAGCAAAGAAAAATTATGCCAATTATTTATGACGCCTCGGGGAGTCTTACTATAAAGTTTATTTATTATCTATGGTCTAGCTTCCTTTGACCTGGATCACAATAACGAAGCCATAGAATCACAGCAATGTTGCCGTTGTGACCTCTGTAACCATTAAGGATACTTGATAAGAATTATTTAATTTTACTTAAATAATAATATTACATTAACTCTACTGAGTACTTCGGTGAGATACTCATATGATAAAAAACATGATTTAAACAATACAGTCTAGAATTTTCTATGTCCGCCCCCTCTGAACAGAATCGTGGCTATGCCCTTGGTGACGTTAAGCATTCGTTTTTTAAAAGGGCTAATAATATTGCTAACCGCGAGGTTTTTACAACATCACCGGGCTATTTTGGGCCGAGCAAAGTGCTCAGGCCGAGACACCATTATTTAAATGGATTGGACTGTTTCCTACAAAGACAGCAACAAGGGCTGTCTCCCGGGACGGGTGGACTTGATGGAGGAGTAGTGGCTTTTCGTCGCACGTCGTTAGGCGCCGGGCGCAAGAGACCTCCGACGCAAGAGACGTCGCCGAGACCGGTGGCGACGGTGTAGAGTGATGTTTTGTGAATTTGTGTTCGGTCTTGCGTTAGCCGCTGTTTTTGGGTCCGGAGGATCCGATAACACGTGGTAGGGTCTTCCATGTTTGGTGGGCACGTTTGCGGCCGGAAGTTTCAACAAATTGGGCAGTCGTAAAATAACTAAAACATAAAATGTCAAGGGTTACAAACTTTCAATGAGAAGAAAAAAATGAATCAGGCTTTACTACAAAACGAACTGTTCGTCGAGGATACATCTGCATATAATGTTATTTGATAAATCATATCAAGTTGGTGTAGGGATGTGCTAACAGGTCGCGAGATGGGAAGTTGCCTCTGCCTGCCACAAGTGCGGAGTTTACTTTACCCACCACTTTATCTTTCTTTCCGGAGTCTCTCTTCGGCCAACAGACTGAGTCGTCCCTGTTTCAACGCAGAGTTCAGACTACAACCGAAAACATCCGAATGCCCTCCCATTGCATGCGAAAGCAACTCCATCGTGCTTCCAGCCTAATAACGGGAATTACACAGTATAGATTTTAGTCGGTGCGACTCTACTCCAAGAACAGGGATATCCGTGGAGTTTTTCATGTCATGTCGTTGGTCGAGTGGCTAGTGTACACGCCTAACTACACCGATCAACCGCGAGGCTCGGGTTCGATTCCCGACGGAGGCAAGCATTTGTGTGATGAACATTTAGATGTCTGCATTTCCGGGTGTGGGTGTTTATTAAATTTATTCTGGTATCTATTTAAGTATTTCTATGTACTAGCATCGTTGACTAACACCCATAACACAAGCATATAATTTGCTTACTTTGGGGTTAGATTCAATTTGTGTAACATGTCCAGGGACATTTATTTATTTTATTTTATGTTCCGGTATATAATTGATTAATCAATTGATTCAGTTAGTAATTTAGGCCTAAATACAAAATTTGTCTCCTTCAGCCTAAGGTTGTCTGATAAGGATCGCTCCGAAGCAATCTTTTATACTTAGCTAATTTAAAGTATAATAGTGTCTAGTCTGGTTATATGATTTGCAGGTTAATACAAACTAACTCAGATAGGTAGTGAGCTAGCATCCCACGGTAAGGTTAAAACCCGCTGTCTAGAATGTTTATCAGCGTCGTGTATATCTTGCTATCAGGAAATGGATCTGCTTGTTTATTTGTATATTAAAACCAAAAAGAAACGTTTTATCTTGAACTTTTGATGACAACTAATACGCAGCTAAAAATCCCTTTATTCCAGAAAGATATTCAAATTACATTTTATTTTTAAACGTTACTTACTTTACTTACTTACTTTACGTTACCTACTTAACTTTCGCACGGTTATGATTTTTTTATTTATGATAGGTACTGGAAGACGGATCTCCTGATGGTAACAAATTCACGCCGCCTAGAGACACCAAAGGTGGTAATGGTGCGTTGCCAACCTGAGGCCGGGATGTTAGGCCTCGAGCATAAGTAATTTTACCGGCTACTTTACCCTCCGAACCGGAACACGTCATGACGTTATGGCGGCAGAAATAGATAAGGCTGTGGTACCAATCCGGGCGAGTCGCTGCTAAACTCTACCACCTAGTCAGATGTCACGGTGTGCCTTTGCTCGCCTTTTACGAGCTGCCTGGCAAGGAAGGCAGATGCTCTATTCTACAAAGGAGCCCGGACCAACACCAATCTACCAATATGCATATAAACCTTCCTCTTCAATAACTTTATCTATTAAAAAAACCGCATCAAAATCCGTTGCGCACTTTTAAAGATTTAAGCATACAAAGGGACATAGGGACAGAGGAAGTGACTTTGTTTTATAGTGATAGAAATAAATATAACACTGATAGAACATTGATCGTAGTTCATGCATATTCGATGTCATACTTAAATGTTTATTTTAGCAAACAAAACAAAATGACACTGGTGCTTAAGTGTTGTTTACAAGAGTCAAGTGGGTGTCACTGAAGAAACCAGTGGGTTTCTTGATAGTGATATTGATAGTTCGTGGGTTGAAAGTGATCAAAGCTCAGCATTTGCGCGCATTTAACTGGTGGAATACGAATTTTATTTTAATTTAAAATTTGATATCTGTGACTATAAGCGCCATTTGATTTTTGTGTTCAAGAAATTAATTTGCTTATTTGCTATTCCTTTAAACATAAAAGAAACTTATTTTTATTTTAGCACTTGCCCTGTGCTTGGGATAAATTTTCTATAAATTTTAAAGAAAGAATAAATTTCGCCCCAGACACGAAACGAAAGTTATGGCCATTCTAAAATGTGAATTTCATCTGTAATGATGAACTCATTTGGTGGGTACTCAGAATTGTGTATCTATAGGACATAACTACCCGCGTTAACGGGTTAGAAAGGAATTAAAAATTTCGCCAGGGGACTTGAATCCTCAGTAGCTCAATTGGTTAGAGCATTCGTCAGCTTGAGACGAAAGGTTACAGGTTCAAATCCTGTCTGGGGCGAATTTTTTTCTTTCTTTAAAATTTATAGATAAAAAAAAACTGTTTACGTTTAGTTTTGACCTCTTTGAACTTGCGATCAACGCCCAATTAAGTATTCTTTTATTCTAAAAAGAGATTTGCAACGATGTGTCACAATTTTTTTTGAACAAAATTTGATCGTGAATTGAAGTTAATAATAAAATAATTTATACTTTACTTAACATAAATCGACAAGAGCTTTTTTGCTAGGTGGTTGAGTTTCGCAGCGACTCGCCCGGATTGGTACCACCGCCTTACCTATTCCTGCCGCCATAACGTCATGACGTATTCCGGTTCGGAGGGTAAGGTAGCCGGTATACTTACTTTACTCGAGGCCTAACATCCCGGCCTCAGGTTGGTAACGCACCATTACCACCTTTGGTGTCTCTAGGCGGCGAGAATTTCTTACCATCAGGAAATCCGTCTGCTTGTTTGCCTTCCTATAACATAAAAAAACACGAGTCATAGCACTGAAAGATAAATAGATCAAAGCTCAGTTTTTGCGCTTATTTTTAATAAAAACGTACAAAGTTTATAATTGATCTTTAAATTAACAGTGTAACAGTTAAAACAACTAAAAAAGTTTCAATATGTCAGCACAATCCCTTTCTGAAAAAAGTTTCAATTGTACTGAAAAATACCCATTAACAAAACAGTGGATATTTATTGAATTTAATTGTTACAAAAATGTGAAAAATGAAGAACCGCTCGACCGATTTTATGCAAATTTCACATAAACCTTCTACTAATAAGTCCAAACAAAACCTAAACATTTGGTATGGATAGGTGAGCCCGTTCTTGAGTTATAAAATTACAACTAAAAATGTAAGCTTATCTGCCCCATTACTACAAAAAATGCTTTCCTGTGCAGTTAAGGTCGTTATCAGCCACTTTTCTTAGTTTATTTCTCATTTCCGTTTTCCCAGATCCAGGGGCAAAACGAAAGCTCAAGATCATTCCAGTGGTGTAAGAAAAATTATAAACTAAGTATGTTTTCGCAAAGTTTTTTTGCAAATAC
>NJDC01006335.1:41780-54533 GCA_002245475.1 Calephelis virginiensis
ATGATGAACTCATTTGGTGGGTATTCAGAATTGTGTATCTATAGGACATAACTACCCGCGTTAACGGGTTAGAAAGGAATTAAAAATTTCGCCAGGGGACTTGAATCCTCAGTAGCTCAATCGGTTAGAGCTTTCGTCGGCTTGAGATGAAAGGTTACAGGTTCAAATCCTGCCTGGGGCGCAATTTTTTCTTTCTTTAAAATTTATAGATAAAAGAAACTGTTTACGTTTAGTATTGACCTCTTTGAACTTGCGATCAACGCCCAAACAAGTATTCTTTTATTCTAAAAAGAGATTTGCAACGATGTGTCACAATTTTTTTTTGAACAAAATTTGATAGTGAATTGAAATTAACAATAAAACAATTTATGCTTTACTTAACATAAATCGACAAAAGCTTTTTTACTAGGTGGTTGAGTTTCGCAGCGACTCGCCCGGATTGGTACCACCGCCTTACCTATTCCTGCCGCCGTAACGTCATGACGTGTTCCGGTTCGGAGGGTAAGGTAGCCGGTAAACTTACTTTTACTCGACATCCTGACCTCAGGTTGGCAACGCACCATTACCATCTTTGGTGTCTCTAGGCGGCGTGAATTTCTTACCATCAGGAAATCCGTCTGCTTGTTTGCCTTCCTATAACATAAAAAAACACGAGTCATAGCACTGAAAGATAAATAGATTAAAGCTCAGTTTTTGCGCTTATTTTTAATAAAAACGTACAAAGTTTATAATTGATCTTTAAATTAACAGTGTAGCTAACAGCTAAAACAGCTATTTTGTGACATAGTGAAGTTACATTACTAGCAGCCCGGTACGTATATGACCACTATATGACGGAATGAATGAGATAACAAAACAAAAAAAGAAAAAAACAACTAAAAAGGTTTCAATATGTCAGCACAATCCCCATCTGAAAAAAGTTTCAATTGTATTGAAAAATACCCATTAACAAAACGGTGGATATTTATTAAATTCATTTGTTACAAAAATGTGATAAATGAAGAACTCGACCGATTTTATGCAAACTTCACATAAAACTTCTACTAATAAGTCCGAACAAAGCCTAAACATTTGGTTTGGATAGGTGAGCCCGTTCTTGAGTTATAAAATTACAACTAAAAATGTAAACTTATCTGCCCCATTACTACAAAAAATGCTTTCCTGTGCAGTTAAGGTCGTTATCAGCCACTTTTCTTAGTTTATTTCTCATTTCCGTTTTTCCAGATTCAGGGGCAAAACGAAAGCTCAAGATCATTCTAGTAGTGCAAGAAAAATTACAAAATAAGTATGTTTTCGCAAAGTTTTTTGCAAAAACATGATTTGCAAGCAAAATTTGCTCTTTAATGAACCTTTGTATTAGTAACATTTAAGATATTATAATAAAATTATAAATTCAGTAAAACTGCAAAAACCCAACTTAGATTTTAATAATTAATCATCTAAGCAGACAGAAATTCAATATCGTTCTTAATTTCCCCGCTATTCCATCATCAAGTCCAGACTTGGTGGTCATGGTTACATCTTACCTCGAAAGGATCTTTCAAATAAAAAAAGAATTTTTGAAATCGGTTTTAAAATGAGAGACAAATCAATTAACAAACATAAAAAAATACAAGTACAGTATTTTTTCAAAGTCGATTAAGAAGAACCCAACACCGTAATATTTGAAAGTGCATGTTTATTTGCTGCAGCGAAAGTGCTAATTTAAAAAAAAAAAAAATTCTTATGATATTGGAAGGCAAACAAGCAGACGGATTTCGTGATGTTAAGAAATTCACGCCGCTTAGAGACACCAAAGGTGGTAATGGTGCGTTGCCAACAATCCAATAATCTTGTCGGAATTTAGGAAACATAAATTAAAACTATTTTCAATTCTGTACAATTATCAAAAATACTTAATTTACAACTTTGTGAAACTAAAATGTATTCGATTTTCTGAAACTGCAATATGTGATATTTAATTTGCAAAAACGCTGAAAGAAGTTTTGATGGGATTTTAATGTTTCTGTACTTACTGAACCAACAGATATTTTTTTTTAAAGGCATATAATTTTTTCGAGGTTGCCCCGTGCGTACTTAAACTTAAAACTCAAAATCCACAAGCCAGATCTTGATCAAATCGCTTTTCTATAGTCCAACTTCAAAGTCATGACCTTTTCTTTAACGTTTAGAAAATCCCGAGTCCCGATCCTCAAAAGCTTCATTCTTTGGAAAGAGGAGCGACTCCGGCCATTGGAGTCGCCCCCAGAAGTGCGATGCCGTGCTGGCCGAGGAAAGCCACCGCATCAAAGGCGCTTTGAAGGCGAAGGAACCGCCTTCTTGCGCCTCCGGTCCCCCTAGAGTCATGACCTGCCTGAAAAATTAAACCTGAACTAAAATCGGGACGTGGTAATGAAATAAGTTTTTATTAAGAAAAACGTTGCTTGGGATTTTATATGTACCCGGCTGGCGATAGGCTTGCCATCTATCACATTGTGGGACTAAGTATCTTCGGCTAGTCGTGAGTGCTCTAGTTGTGCCTCTGCCTACCTCTTCGGGAATATGGGCGTTAAGATCCTAATTTTTTACTACGTTTAAATTATTTGAGCGCTAGATCAGCTCCTGCACACCTGGTCTTGAAACTTCAGGAACCCTGACATAGCAGTTGCGATCTTGTTATATGAACACGCACAAGGTTTGGCCTACTTGTCTATCAATCTATGTGCCCTTCATTCAAGCCGTTCATGAAGCCTGAGTAATGCTGAAGCCCTGTGTGGTAAATATTTAGATATATATTCAATATTGAAATTTATTCGACGTACTTATTGATTTCGTTTATGGCTTCAGATCGTTGATATAAAGAATAGTGTAAGTACCTCTATTATACAAAGTCACATACATATCTTCAAGTCGTGTGCAGAGTACGTTTGATCCTGGAATGTCAATCTGGGTTTTACCGGGTACCTGCATTATACAATCATACACGTATATGTTATACCAACACTTTCTTCAATTCCATTCTTTCTTAGATATTACGTTTTCAAATGTAATCGACAAGCGTACCATTATTGTACTTGTGTTTATTTAAAAAAGTATATAAGACCAAAGTTATCTTCACGCCCATATCCCCGAAGCGGTAGTCAAAGGCATAACCAGGGCACCCACGGTTAGCCAAAGACACTAAGGCCAACAATGTAATTGGTTGCAAGCCTATCGCTAATTGGACACATATACAATCCTAGGCTACGTTATTTTTATTAGAAAACTGAAGATAAACATGTTCTTTTGTTGTTACCCAACCCAGGGTCGATGCTGCTGACCCGATTAGGCTGAAAATCGGTGGGGAGGTAGCTTAAAACCGGGAGAAGGACATAGGATACTTTTTATACTGTTTGATTATGAGGAAGTTGGAAAAAACAACATTTTAATTTTTCCCAAACAAACCGAACGGGCGAAAAGAAGTTCGCTGGAATAGCTAGTTTTATAATAAATAATAATTGTAGTAAAGCACGATAACAATTTTTAAAATCTGCATGAAGTGAAAAACTTTTTGTTTTATTGTGTTTAATAAAAATATATTACCCCTTGTTGATCCGCTGAGTAGAATAGCCCAACTGCTTCTCTGCCAGATCGCTTGTAAGAGATGAGCATAGGAAAATAGGTCATTACTAACGAGACCATTACTTACTGGTGATGGAGTGTTGTGCAGTAACTTGCATTTACTTAGTGCCGCCTTAATTACTGTCATATTTCGATCTGGAAGGTACGAAGGTAAGGGTAGCCGGTAGACTCGTTAGTCTCGCTAAAACTCAAGAACAACTGGACCGATTTGGCTAATTTTGGTTTTCAATTATTTGTGAAAGCCCAGGGAAAGTTTAAAAGATAAAAAAAGGAGAAACTGTAAGAAAATTAGACAAAACAACATTTAAGGTTTTACCATACAAACAGAATGAACGGAACGAACTTTGACGGGACAACTAGTACAACATGGTAAAGAAAGTAATATTAACAAAGAAAAATATTAACTTTTCAGTCATAGTTTGATAATGCTTCATTTTATTTATTCAATATTTTATTTTCTACAAAATTACCATATAACAAAACACAATGACACACAATATGTGTATTCACAAAAGTCGAGTCAAAATCAAAAATGAAAATGTAAGGAAAAACTCTTTTTTGTTTAATTTAATATTTGTACATATTGTTTGTGTACACCTAACAAGTTACTTAATTCAAAAAGAGGACTTGATACCAATTGGTTTTCTCTCTTGGTTACCAATTAAAGAGTTGCGGTCTCAGCATTGAGAAATATATTTGTTTATCGATTTGTCTACCGATGAGTACATCATTAAAATTAAAAAGCTACGACATCAAACCAATAATAGATATCGAGTTAAACTGGAGATCATGGAAGAGTCTGAAAAATAGAATTGTGTAGAATATATAAAACACTTGACACGGTAAATTCTCTCTAAAATCTAATCAAAATTTATTCAATAGTTTCTGAGGCAATATATTTAATGTGCACTCGAGAGCAAGTAATTAGGGTCTGTTAAAGAAACACAAATATCTCTAAAATAAAATTAGCATTCCTAACAAAATAAATAATGTTTGTTTCAAAGTTTAATACGTTTTCAAATGATATATGCAACTTCTTGGTGTCTATCAATTCCAGGCAAAAAAAAAGTAAAGAAAAGTGTTTTTTTAACCCTTATTTTTACTTATTTACTATCTAACGTATTCCATGCATTTGTTTTTAAGTTTTTTGTTTCTGAGTTTCAATCTCCTCTAGTTAATTCACCATTGTGTCACTTACACTTAAAAAGAGCACCGGAATTAGGCTTGCTTAGTTTATCTGTTTATGTACTAAGAACTAATAATAATTAATTCAGTTCACAGTACTAGAACGAGCTATTCTGTAACCGTATGCTTAACCGTTTATTTAATACATCTCGTTCGCAATGTTTCATCAAGAACGGAATCATAGCAAAGAACAGAATGAAATATGAATACGAAGAATGAATTTCTTGTCGCGCGCTGCTATTGGACAAGGTGTTTTAGATGTGATCGTGATCATTGAAATAGAGATCATAATTAATTAGGTAGTTTGACGAATATTAGAAATAATTTGATAAATATCACTACATAGTATAAAACAAAGTGCTTGTATGCTTAAATATTTAAAACTACGCAACGGATTTTGATTCGTTTTTTTTAATAGATAAAGTGATTGAAGAGGAAGGTTCTAATCCCGTGCGAATACGGGGCGGGCCGCTAGTTGTATATAAGTTGATAAATATTTGAAACACATTTTACATAATGTAAATATTTTTTATAAACATTTATAATATAACATAAATAAATAACAAAAATGGAAAAATACCAATCGTTGTAAACATTTTGATTTTTAAATAAGCTATTCTAAAAATAACACTACAAATGGAGATAAAACTTCTCATAAACATTTTAGAATTAAATTATTATGCCTGCAAAGTGTAAAACAAAATCAATATATAATTCATTCCGTGACCCACGTAAGAATAGTAAGACGTAACTTTTTCTAATGTACTACTGAACTGAACTAACAGTTCTACAAAGTGATGCTACAAAGCACTCGTCGCTATTTGTAATGACACGTTTATCCCATGCTCGTATCTTACCATCTGCCTGGTTATGAGGCTGATGATAGCCTGGTGAAGTTATAAGAACCTCGCGATTAGCAACAAATTAGCCGTTCCAAAAAAAGGCTGATGGTCTATTCTGTACTAGGAACGCGGACAAACATTATAATCAAATTCTTTTTTCCCCCTGTTGGTCCGGTTCTGTTGAGTAAAATAGACCATGTGCCTTTCTGACAGGCAGCTCTAAGAGACGGCTGCAAGTTGAAATTTAAGCCATTACTAACACAAGACCACTGGCAATAGAGTGCTGTGAAGCAACTTGCCCGGATAGAGATCCATGCCTTGCCTGTTCCTGCCGCCATAATGACTGTGTCATGTTTTAGTCCGGAATATCCCGGTCAAAGTGACGAACCTCTAACATTTACGGTGTCTATAGGCCACGTTTGTCTTCAATCAGAAAAACCATGACCTTGTTCGTTATCTTCTAACAACAAAAATAAAGAACTTGGCAACATTTTAAGCATGTCAGTGACATGAAAATGGAAGTTACCGCCAATCATTCAACGCGACTAAAAAGTTCCCTCTTCAATAAAGATAAATAAGAAACGAAGAGCTGATTTCTCATATTTTCCCAGTCCCAGTTTATGCTTAATGGCACTTCAGGCTCGTATGAATAATTTAAGGTACTCAAAAACTTGGGCACATAGAAAGTTTAAGCGTATGGTAAGGGTCCAATTCGTTGTAGAAACGAAGTCAGCTTAAACCCCAAAAATAAAATAACGCGACAAATTTAGGTCACTTTAGTAGGGCAGAATTAGGGCTACTACAGTTATATAACAGGGATTAATTGAGGTTATTCTCTCGTAGGTCCTTCAATAAAATTTAGAAGTATTCACGCAACTGGTGACTTCGCCCACGCGAAGTCCAGATGTGGCGGATCACACGCCTTCACTGTTAGACCTTCTGCTGACCTCTCACCCAGAGAACTATAAAGTCTCTGTCGATGCCCCTCTTGGATCTTCTGACCACTGCTTAGTCTGAAGTGCAGTGTCCATTGCACCCTGTGTGCGGCTACCACCATCGGGCCGACGTCGAGTGTGGCATTATAGGTCAGCAGATTGGGACGGAATGCGATCTTTTTTTGGGTCTTACCCATGTAGGCAGATTTGCTTCTCGCTGGATGATCCAGACATGATGATGCTGTCACTGATGTGGTGCTGCAGGGTATGGAACTTTATATTCCGTTCTATTCAGTGCCTGTTGGTGGCAAATCCCAGCCTTGGTTTAGTCGTCCCTGTAAGATGGCACTTAGCCATAAGCGGAAATGCTACCAGGCTTGGGCCACGGCAGCGTTTTAAGGGTTTCCATCCTGATTAGTATTGATCTTTGTGTAATCATCTGCCTTCCTACTACGAGCAGCTCGTAACAGACGGACAAAGGTTACATAGGTCACTATCAACAAGACTATTTCTACTAGAGTGCTGTGCCATCATGAAACGACTAACAGCATAAAACGAAATTTGGCAAGTTTTCTATAGAAAATAACAGAAGTGATTGATAATAAATTGAAAAAAAAAACTTTTTTAGAACAAGTTTTTATTTAAACGCTCTAAAAACAAGAGAATAATATTATTTCTAAAAAAATATTAACTATGAACTTACAACCTCATTATACACAAGTTATTTGACCGTAAAAGCTTGTCGTGCGATTTTCTTACTTAAATAAACTTGTGGGTACGTACTTATTCATTTTTTTAAAATCTGCTAAGCCCGATTAGCGCGGATTGGTACCACCGCCTTATCTATTCCTGCCGCCGTAACGTCATGACGTGTTCCGGTTTGGAGGGTAAGGTAGCCGGTAAACGTACTTTTGCTCGAGGCCTAACATCCCGACCTCAGGTTGGCAACGCACTATTACCGCCTTTGGTGTCTCTAGACGGCGTGAATTTCTTACTATCAGGAAATCCGTCTGCTTGTTTACCTTCCAATATCATAAAAAAATAACAAACTTTCAATTTAATTTAATACTGATCACCGCGACAAGCTTTTATGGTCATTTATGTTGTGTATAATGAGGTTGTAAGTTCATAGTTAACATTTTTTAAGAATAAATATTGTTTTCTTCTTTTTAGAGCATTTAAATAAAAGCTTGTTCTAAAAAAGTTTTTTATTTGAATTTATTTAGTACTTTTTAGTTATCGCTGGTTTACTGGTTCCTTTTTCGGTTCCTGATTCGTTTCTTAGTCTGTTCATCTCGTTCCAGGCCAAGCATAGTCGTTTGCCGGTTAATTTCGAACAATCCTGTTCTTTTACAAGAAGACCTTCTTATCATTTTACCCTACTTGTTGAGCATTCCAGAGCTCCGTTTTTTTATGGAAGACATTATTGGAAGGCAAACAAGCAGACGGATTTCCTGATGTTAAGAAATTCACGCTGCCTAGAGACACCAAAGGTGATAATGGTGCGTTGCCAACCTTTGGCCGGCATGTAAAGCCTCGAGCATAGGTAAGTTTACCGGCTACCTTAAACACCGAACTGGAACTCATCAACGGCAAGCGCTGACGTTATAGCGGCAGGAATGAGTAAGGCGGTGGTACCAATCCGGGTGAGTCGCTGCGAAACTCTACCACCTAGTCAGATGGCACGTTGTTAGTAACGGTAAGCCTGTGCTCAGACCAACACAGGGAAAAACCGTTTTAAAGGGTAAAAGCTAATATACAACAGGGTTCGCCCCAGTGTTTTCAGGTGGTACGTTAATGACATCATGTTAAACTCCGATTCCACTTAGCCCTTGGCACGGCCTCACCTTGACTTGGGTGTTTGGAAGAATGCCACTTATTTCAGCTTTTAACTTACTTGAGTCTTATAACGGGTTTGATTTTGGAGTTGTCCTACTTTAAGACAAGATGCAGACCAATGCTGATGACGCCTGTCCCTCCAAATCATACAAATCAAAGTAAATCAATGGATGTTACAGGCTTCAAAAAAATTACAATCAATATTTTTCTTAGTGAACCCTTTCTATATAGAAAAACACAAAAAACTTCAATAGTAAGTTTCGGCAAACCCTTTTATTTAATACCTATATTATAGAAATGCATTAAAATAACTTTTCCTACATTTCGGATGGTCCGCCATATTGAATTTAGAATGACGTCACATTATTTTTCGAGATGCTCTCAACAAGCCGTTTCGTAAGACATCCATATCGTAGAAGTGCAATAAAATACCTATTTCATCATATTGGATTCAGGATGACGTCACATTATTTTTCGAGCTGCTTTAAACGAGTCCTTTCAATTGATACCCATATTGTAGAAGTGCATTAAAATAACTATTGCCATCTAAGGTGGTCCGCCATATCGCATTTAAAATGACGTCACATTATTTTTCGAGTTGTTCTCATCGAGTCTCTCTTACGATACCCATATCGTAGAAGTTCATAAAATAACTATTCCACCACCTTCGATAGTCCGCCATATTGGATTTAGAATGACGTCACATATTTTATCGTGTGCAAACTAAACGTGTATACTAATGTGTTTCAACTCAATCGGTTGAGAATATCTGCTTCAAAATTGAGTTCAAAGATTCCACCCGAACTAACATACATAAAAAAAACTAACTAACATACATAGCAAGTTAAAAAATAAAAAAAGCTTTTAAAATATAACACAGGGTACTTACTAATGTAAATCTTTAACTACCTGTCCGGAAACTGGACACATAAGTCTGACAGGCTGATTTTAGCTCATTTTTTAAGAATTAAAAATATAACAAAAATGCAGTTTTTGCAGTCCAAAAGATTGTATGTTTGTAATTCACAAAAGACATTTTTGTATAACATATTAATTTGAATGCGTGTGGCAACCCTAGTCTCAGAGAAGCAGCAAAACAACTTAGGAGTAATCCGTGAAAATCTACTTCTACAGGAACGTATTAAGAATACAGCTTTGGGTCATGAACAGATTTACCGAGTAAGGACTTTTATACTTGTTTTATTGACCGAGCGAAGCGAGTGAAGTGTTCAGATGGAATTGCAGTTGCATGTTTGTATGTTTATTCGACGACAATTTAAGTAGTTTGGATCTAATCTTCATGAAATTTAGTAAGTGAGTGAGAGTATTAAAACTTGGGCGAAATCGCGTGGGGAATCGGAATCGAAGTATAGTGCCGATGTGACCTAAGTGGGAATTTAAAAAATAAATCTTCGACAATTATTTCGTGTGAGATAAATGTACTCGTAAGAAAAATTAAGCATTTTAAATCCGTTTTTCTAAATTTCCTGTTGTACACAGTTTTTTGGTAACAGGCAACAAGAAATCTGTTGTACTGAATTTACCTAAAAAACATAATAACATTGACAAAGATGACTGTAATTGATGATCTTAACTGTGATAGTGACGGCTGCGATGTTAATGTTGCCTGGGAATGGATATGTGCCCGGATGGCGATAGGCTACTACTTTGGGACCATGGGCGTAAAGATACTCACTTTACTTTTACAATGTCGTATCGGTGTCGTGACCATATTGTAACGATATCGTGACAGTTTAACATCTGTCATGATGTCTTGACGCTCCTGGTGTTAGAGATGATATTTTAACGTATCGTGACGGTGACGATGAAGACCATGTTGGTAATGATGTTGGTGACAATTACACGACGCTGACGGGGTTGTTGATAACAACATAACATGTCGTGACGGTGTCGTGCTATGACAGTTTTAGTGATAACATTGATGACATTGTCGTGATGTTTTGCTTGACTACGTCACAGTGTTTCCTTATCAATCAAATCAAATCTCTAAATATATTTAGTTATATATTTGCGATATCTTCTAAGATGTTTATTTAAATCGAATTATGTCAAGGGAAATTTTGTTTTAAATTAAATACTTGGTTCAAGAAACGTATTTATTTGAACTAGTGGTCGCCCATTGGTTGAAATTTGACCATTTTAATATTTGAATATCCAAATTTTAATATCTTGATGATAAGAACCCTATCTTCATTTCTTAAGACTAACTACTTTGTTTCCTGAATAGTTAGTGCGCCATCTGTGATCTTTTATCGTCAACATCAATATGTTTTTTTGTGTGTGTCAAAAGCATGGTAATGTGGAATGTTTTATTTATTGATTTAATGTACTTTTAAGGCATTGTTATTGAAAAATATTAGCGTTCTGCACTTCTCCTACACATAAACCATACACCAGCATCTTCACGCCCACATCCCCAAAGGGGTAGGCAGAGGACAACCAAGGAACCCACGACTAGCCGAAGACATTAAGTCCCACAATGTGATAGGTGGCAAGCTTATCGCCAACCGGGCACATTTCCAACCCCGGGCAACATTTTTTTTTTAAAAAAAATTGGAAAAACCCAATTTTCTTTTTTTTGTTGCCAAATTACATACTCCTCCGTCAACGCAATTTTCGTAAAAAGGGGTCCAAAGTTTTGGCATCATGTATTAATATACAGATAACCATTAATATAATGTTTATAAAAACAGATTCGCAAATAGTGCATTATTTTTTTAAAATAAGGTTAGCATAAAAAAGGTTGTAAGCCTTAAAAGATAGAAATATGCTGTCGCTGACTTTTTTTAGAAATTTTTGAAGTTAAGCAATTCTAGGAAAAATTGGTGCTCCGCTCCTATTGGTTTTAGCGTAATGATATATATCCCATAGCTTTTCTCAATAAAAGGCTATCTAACGCTGAAATTATTTTTCAAATCAGACCCGTAGTTCCTGAGTTTAGTTTAACAAACAAACTCCTTAGTTTTATAATATTCAGTATAGATGAATGAGAAAGTGTTTCTTTGTCCTTCTTCACGTCACGATAAAGCTTCTTCTAAATTTTAACGACGTATGAAAAAAGGATCAGGTTAGTTTTTTACTCCTATTTTTTATGCATGTTATTTGATTTCCTTGTCATTTCTGAACCCATTCCATTTTTTATTTAAAAAACCGTACTTCGGAGTTCTGACCCTCCCAATTGGTAACAAATCTGGGCCGGATGTTAGAGCCCCCAATAGAGGAACATACTCAATTTTTGTGTCCTCATATGACATGATTAATTAAATTTATTATGGTAAAATTTTGAATGAAGATAGTTGAAAAGCTGGAACATTAGGCTGCTTTATATGGTGATATTTTTTGACTTTAACACGCGTAATGCCTAGCGAAGTATACTTATATATTTTATAAGAACGGGCTTCATATTTCATTACACACAAAATATGCTAGCCCAAGTTCATGTCATAGTTTTTGATGAAGGTCCGAAAGTTAGCGACGGGTTTAAGAGTGTCATTATCCTTAAGTAAAGACATGTGTACAGTGTGCTAGATATCATAATTCTAAGTTTTAATTTCCTGCGGTTATAGAATGGGATCCTACAATTCCGTTTTATAGCCAGACCTTATTTATTTTGTAAATAAATAAATAAGTTAAAGCTGAAAGTTTTTCAGCATATAGAATAGAATAAAGTAATAGAAAAAAATTAGAACAAAAAGGATCAGTAATAAGAATGTGATAAATTAGGTCCTTTTCATCCGGCTGTTATGGAAAAAAAATATGGAAAAAATAGTTACCAAATAATCAGTAATTAAATAAGCTTCGAATAAGTTGTGACTGTTGGGCGAAACGAAGTTTGCCAGATCGACTCGTCTGTAAATAACTGGGCTTAGCTCAGAAATTGTAAAGCTACACATAATAGTACAAAAGCCCATTTTTCCTTAGAATCTTGCCAAGCAGCACCTCTTTTTTTATATAAATTTGTATTTAGGTTTGATTTAGCCGATATTTCAAAGTTAATCTACCTAGTGCCTCCTCTTATTGGGGTTGACTTTTTACAGTGATTTTTGTTTCTATACCTACATATGGAAATTACTGAATCTATAAAATGACTAAGGTCTGGTTGCTCATCGATTTCGCGCTAGTGAGTTGTTTCGAGTCTATTGTCAACGTCAAGTATCTTCACATACTCATTACTCGAAAATATGCACAAAGTACGAGTATATAGCGTTTATAGCTTGAGAAGGCCAGCTAACGCTACAACAAGAAGCACCAAAAAGACAGAAAAAACGAAGCTTACTGTTGGTGTAAATGGTGAAGTTAACACAGTCCCAGTAATTATTCTACCTATTTTT
>NJDC01006336.1:14160-32011 GCA_002245475.1 Calephelis virginiensis
TACCTTATCCTCCAACCGGAACACGTCAACGGCAAGCACTGACGTTATAGCGGCAGGATTGGGCAAGGCTTTGTTGCCAATACCTATGCTCTCGCCTTTTACACGCTGCCTGGCACGAAAGCAGATGGTCTATTCTGCAAAGAAGCCCGGACCAACAAGGGGGTTGATGGACATTTGACAATTCCGGACTTGAAAGAGCATGACCGAAAGTCATTTGCTTCATTTTTAATACGATACTGCGTACCGATTCAACCGGAACGAAGTTGAAGGAGCAGATGATTTTACTGAAAATCATACGGGCATGTTGGTTCCAAAAGTATCTTTTGAGCCTAAAAGCCTTTGCTGTAAAAATCCAATACATTTAAATAAGAAACCCACATTTCGAAAAATCTCACGTGAGATAGGAGGGTGGGGGAGGGGGTTTAATAAAATCTCACGACATCTCTCCAGGGGTGGAGGGAGGCTCAAAAAATGTAAAAAAACACCTCAAGTAATTTATGGACGCCCCCTAGGTCCAATGCATTTATTACTCACTGTCTTTCCTGTTTTGTCGCGCTGTAATACATATGTTTTTTTGGCAAGAAATCGCAAATAATTCTATCAATTATTTATAGTTCTGTTCACAGTTCACACGTGCTTCAGTTAGAAACGAAAATGAAAAAAGACGACCATTAAATATGCAAAATAAAGTTGCGAATTGCCATAGACAGTTTTTTTAATTTGTAGCATGGACGTGAGCATGACAGTTTCACTAGTCAAGTTTAAGTTTGCATTAAACTACCCGATTTGATAAAATTAAATTATTAATTTAATTTTTTTTAAATTATTCAGAAACAATCATAACCCGTCATAGAAAGTTAAGTCAGAGTCTCGGGTAAAGCAGTGTCCTTACTCAAGCTCATTTAGTGAGATTTGGTGGCAATTGGAAAACACACCATACACTGAATGCTTCATGACTCCAAAACTGAATTTTACGGAAAATGAAATTTAAAAAAAAACTGCTACTTTCTTCCATACTTTTTACCGATGGCGCCAAACCTCACGTTGAAAGTTATTAATAAATAACACTGCTCTGTAAGATGTCACAGTACTGAGCCGGCGGAAGTCGATAATGTTGTTTATGAAAAACTGGACTTCAACTCCTACGGCAATAAAGAAGTTATTTCGCAATTTGTCAAAGGTTTTAATCGTATCAATATCAATTTAATACTTGTCAAGCTACCAAATTTAAAGTACACTTTACGCAACGCATTACTGATTAAGAAAATCGCATTAAGTACCTGATAAGTGACATTTTAAGTAACTGTAAGTGAGTTTGAAATAAAGGTCCTGCTGCTTCTCAAAGTGGAGCATTTATTTTACCTTTAATACAACCTTTTTTATTTTACCTTCTCGGTTGTAGGAATCATTGCACTTAGCCTTCGATGCTTTCTTTCTTTCGCTCTCGATGCAACTTGCAATGAACTTGGCGTAGAGTTATATATATGTAGACATGTATAAGTAAAAAAAGTATCTTTAAGTCCACATCCCTGAAGGGGTAGGCAGATGCACAACCTCTAGTCGAAGACACAATGTGAAGTCCCACAATGTGATAGGTGGCAAGCCTATCGCGAACCGGGCACTCATCCAATCCTGAACAAGTTTTGTTAATATAGAAAATGTGACAAACCACATTTTCTTTTTGTTGCCCGACCCGGGGAACTCTTTGGCTAGTCGTGGTTGCCCTCTGTTGTGATTCTGCCTACCTCTTCGAGGATATGGGCGAAGATACTTTTACGGCTTCTAAATTTAAAAGAATTACAAACAAGCAGAGGAATATCCTATTAGGAAAATCACGTTTGGTGTATACCAAGGATTTGAATGTTCGTCACTAATATATCACTGGAATCTTATATACATACATATTATAAAAAAGTAGTAATCGGTAACGGTAACTTGATCCTCCAAATTGGTACACGACATTGGCTAGCACTGATGTTATGGTGGCAGAAAAGGTTTTGCGTTTAAAAAATCCGACAAAGCCGTTTAAGAAATCTACGAGCTATTGACTTAAAGTTCTGGGTTCTGAATATAAGTTACATGATTATTTCTGTAAAACAAAGTATCTTCGCGCCCAAATTTTCGAAGAGGTACGGAAAGGCACAACCAGGGATTCCACGACTAGCCGAAGACACTAAGTCCCACAATGTGATAAGTGGGAAGACTAAATCCGAACGGGCACAAATCCTATCCCGGGGAACACTATTTTTATTACAAACATGAAAACATTTTCTTTATTTTACTGTAAAATTTCTTTCCAAAGTTTGAAAATTTAGAAATATGCAGAAACAGCCGTTTTAAGGTTAGCCCACAAATAAGGAAGTTCCAGAACGTGCAAGTGAACACGGAACAGAAAGGACAATATAAAACGGAATGTAGATATCGGATATGGAGACAATGGGCCATTTGCCAAACGGCGGGCTATCGGACAATGGACCGGGCGCCGCTAATAGATATGTTAGACCGGACATGTTTATGCTGAGCGAATTTTAACCACTGGCCGAGTGAATTTTTTTCGGGTGATAATATTAAAAATGAAAATTCTTGTATTTATTCTACATAGTAAAAAACAAAGTATCAAAGTAGTAGTATAAGTAGTATTTTGTGTATCACTTAGTTCTCAAGTGTTAGTTTTAGTTTGTTATTTTTATGTATTTTGGTGCACAAATATCTATGATATAGCGGTCCGGTATTGACTCGACTTTTTGAGGTCCAAAGTTGTCCCCGGATCGCAAAATCCCCAGTCAAGAAAAAAAATCTTAATAACAACATTTTCCGGGATTGAATATGTGCCCGGAAGGCGATAGGCATGCCACTTATCAGATTGTGGGACTGTTGTGTCTTCGGCTAATCATGGGTGCTCTGGTTGTGCCTCTGCCTATAGCTTTAAGGATATGGGCGAGAAGATACTTTGTTTTATTGGTAAGGGTTAAACAAACAACTCCTTAATGATTTAGTGCCAATTAAAAATAAATGGTGGATATGATCAGTTGCCAGACAGCAAATACAGATTGAAAATAAAGGAAACTATTATACTTAAGCTTTTACGAGCAAAATCGTGGGCTCAATCATAAAAATTACTATTAAATGTAAGCCTCTCACTGTAGATCCAAATTGGCTATAAAAGATTAATCCCTTACCGGAAGCCGTACCAATTTATTTCCAAATAACTTCCCGTTTTTCATACACTACATAACGAGTTGGTATTAATTAAGTAATAATTACTAGAAGTGGTTGTAGCCGTTATCCGTGTGGGACGGTTGCCCAACTCATGAATGGAGCTGTCCAAGCGGTCCGCCCACGTTGGCCATATCAATGGAACTTGTACGCCACTGTGTCTGCGAATAGTGTTACGAAATACCCCAAGGATCTACATCTTGTTGATAAATCCAAGGATATGGAACAGCTTTACTTGCTTTTGCTGTCGTCGCGCCGGTACGAAACTTATAAGTACCTAATTACCATTACGTTTATTGAGTTGCGTCTTAGACTATATTAGACATATTTAAAAAGTATCTAACCGCGAGTAAAGTTCAGTCTAATTTAAGTACCGAGTCTCGCCGTATGCGATAGCCTCTCGTTACCAAAGAAGACAAAAAAATCTTTCAATACATTTAGGTACTACGAGCATCTGGTACTCATCGGCCCAGCAAAGAATTTGGGATCATTACGTTGTAAAATAAGAATTCTACAATATTAGAGAAGCTGTTTTTTGAAACAAGTTTTGTTCGTGAAGTAGTACGGCGACCTTCCCTCCATGGCGGACTATGACGGCAGCACTGACGTGGTAGGGCAAACTCAACATCTTTTGGGAGAAGTATCATTTCAAGGAGTATTTATTTTACTTTATTGTGAGATACATTTTTTACTAAAACGAAGATGTAGATTTTGTATCTTAATAATCAAGTTTAGAGAGAGTACCCTTAAAAAACCAATTATCAGCAGACAGAATATACTTCACTTAATACTGAAGAATGAACCACACGCGAAGATGTCTTAAAATCTGTGTGACAGCTCTCATATTTACCTGAAACAAAAGATACATTTTAAATTATTTTTTAATTTAATAAAGCAATTATATAATGCTATTACTCTAATAAAAGTAACGTTGTCCAGGATTGGGTATGTGAACGGTTTGCAATAGGCTTGCCACCTATCACATTGTGGGACTAATTGTCTTCGGGGATATGGGCGTGAAGATACATCCTTTACTTTACTTTAACTAGAAATTTGAATACTGTGTAGAATAGACCATAAGCTATTCTTCCAGACAACTTGTATGATGAGAGCAAAGGTCAAATCTGTCATTACCAACAGGACCATTGATGTTGCTGTGCTGGAACTCGTCTAAATAGGGATCCAATGTCTTACCTACTCCTTTCGCCTCAATGACTGTGTCATGATCCGGCCCGGAGAATAGTGCCCTGTGGATTTGCACATCAGTCCTAAAACCCTGGCCACATGACAGAAAGGCACCTACACAATCTATGGTGTCTATAAACCATGGCCGTGTGCTTGGCTATTTAGAAATATAAAAAATAAATAAACTTTACTGCAGAAACAGTTTCAATTCTGTTGTAGTTATAGCCTAAGAACTCACGGGGCGGTTTCTACCCGCGCCCGCGGCTCTGCGGTTTTATTTCAACTAACGAAACCGTTTTGCGGTCACACACACACAGCTGTCGCGCTTGATCGCCCGCAAACTTCTACGATTTGAGGGGAGGGCTACCGCTACCGCACGAACCGCAAACAACCGCGGGTGCTGCGGGAGTAAAACACGTAGTGAAATATATAGTTTTTGCATATAAATCTACATTCTACAGAACCTGCGCGCCCGTGTAAAAACCACTCCATAAGTTCATAATCTTAGAACTTGAATTAATTTAATCAAACATCAAATTAATCGCCTCTGCGGTCTAGCGGTCCGGGTGTTGGACTTGACTGCATGAGGTCCCGGGTTCGAATCCCGGGTCGGCCAACAAAAAGAAAATTGGATTTTTCCGATTTTCTAATTAAAAAAAAAAGTTGGTTTGGAAATGTGCCCGGTTGGCGATAGGCTTGCCACCTATCACATTGTGGGACTTAGTGTCTTCGGCTAGTCGTGGGTGCCTTGGTTGTACCTCTGCCTACCTCTTCAGGGATATGGGCGTGAAGATACTTTTTTTTTATATACAAACATCGAACGAAAACTTGGTGGTCGTGTACCATAATAGTCTGTTAGCCGGAGCATTGTGTCTTAAGATCACAGTCATAAGCTAGCGACGCATCAGTAACGTATAGAGGCGATCTATTATCATTTAATATGGTAGTTTACGTTAGATACTGATAAATTGATTTACATTCTTAAAATTGGTTGCATTAATTTTAAAAATATTTATGTAATTGGTAGAAAAATAGTGTGTAAATAGTAAGTAAACAAGTTAAAAAACGAATTTGATTGATACACACCACAGGTTGGTAGAATATGTTGGAACGCCTAAATAATTTTGTAACATCTGTGTAACACTCATGTTTCGCAAATATTTTTTAAAGTGAAAACTTCTAAACTCGCGTCACGACACGTGATCTGAAATTTCGTAAGCCGAAAATTCTTAAGACGGCGCAGAGCGCTTGCGCGAATAAGACAGCGCAGGGCGCTTGCGCGAATGTTTGTGTTCTCATGTTTGTGTACGATAGAGGAATAAATGAATATTGTATTCTACTACATAAATGATAGTACTTTATATTGATAATTAAAGCAACTCGTGCAAATTATTCTTTAAAGCATTCCAAAATATCAGAAATGCACAACATTAATATTCAAGTTTTCACTTCTGCCGGCACTCCCGGAGTGCAACCCGTTTTTTTCTTTTTCTTATTAGCATCAGGAGAATCGCCTGGTTGTTCACTATCGGCCAATATTAATAATCAATCCTAATCCAAAACGTGCTGTCCAAGATTGATATTTTGATCCATTTTTATGTTATCGCTTGCCAATAACATATCTGTGGACAGGATAAATATGGCAATTAGGTATGGGATAGGCCGCCGGATACGCAGCTATCTAGATTGCTTGAAATCCATTAGATCGAGATACATTATTAACATTGGCCGTAAATCAACAAGAAAAAAGTTCAAGTATGTACGTTAGTTTAACCAATTACCAAAGTTATTACATTTCAATCCAATCACAACAAAAAGTTATCAAAACATCTCCACAAGCTTTCGAATTCACAATATTGTGTTCAATTATTGAAAACCTTTTTGAGGTCGACCGGAAAAGTACTCGTAGTTGTAGTTTTTTGTGTGTATAAAAAGTTAGTGGAGTTGTCACATCCGACTACAAGTGAAAAGTGGCTCGCGTTGGATTTGTTTAGCGGATGTGGTGCAGTGAGATGAAAGGGTCCATCGAAAAATTCAATACTTCGTGAGAACCAATCATTGAGAACGGAACATGGATTGAATGTTAGTATAGAGTCTACGTAGGGTAAAACCGAAATAAATGCCCCACTAATTTAAAGTTCGCGGGTAAAACGTTTACTATTTTATATACATCTATCAAACTATCACGTAGTTGTCTGTTTCGCATGATATTTGTGCCATTGCATGGCAATTAGTTTTTAAATCTAATTTTCATCAATTTATTTATCCCAAACGTAATTTACATGGGTTTGGCAACTAACCTCCAAGAGGGATAGACGTCTATAAATGCAGAGGACCGCAAAACTCGCTAATACTCTGGAATTATTTATAACAAATGCTTTTATTTTCATAAATTTGTAGTAAAAAGTCAAGTATTTGTGGCAACAAACAAAATTTTTTTTGTAGGAAATATAAAGCAGTTTCAAAACGTGCAGCGTCTATCCTGGTTTTACCCATACGTATACAATGTCAGTTGAAAAGCCAGGTGAGTCGGTTTATTTGTCACTAACACCGTGACTAGATTAGAACCACCAGCTTAGTAGCTTTTCCCATCTTGCAGGGACTTGAACACCATCATCCTTCTTCTTAGATTGGCAACACACTATTATAAATTTGTTATCGCCGACATGTATTTAGCAAAATAATTTGCTTTTTAATCCCATGAAAGAGTTTTGGCGCCATGGAGAGAAAAGATGGTCGAAGTTTTTTCATAATTATTGAATTTCGTGTTAATATTGATTGAAGTTAGTCAATTTTGGTGGCATTTTGTATAATTTTGTTCAGTGAAAGTGCGCAAATGAAATAATCATGAAGAAATTAGCGTATCGTATATTTCCTCGTTGCCGCCAAATCTCATTACATGAGCTTGTGTGAAAAGGCCACCGCTTTACCTAAGAGCCTGACATGACTTACTGACGACTTATGACTGATGACTAATTATAATTGATATAAAATTTGATGAAAATTTCTACTTGACTAATGGCAAAATACTAACGAGATTGCCAAAACTTAAAGAAAGAATCCCATGAAAAAGTTTAAAAGATTGAATAGAAATCCAGAATTTCGAACAAATTTGCGAGGTTAGGAAATCAAATTCAATAAAAATGCACTTGTACTTTTACTTTCTTGCTTCTTAAATATAAATTATTGTAGGACGTCAAGAGGAGAGTGGTACGCGTTGGGTTTGTAAAGCGGATGTGGTATAGCGAGATTGAAAGGGTCCCTAAAAATTTAATACTTCGTGAGAAGCAATGATGGGTAACAATCTTGAATATGTCTTAACATAGAGCCTGCGCGTAATATATGCACCCTTACGCTGTAAATTAAAATAGACCTATGAGGCTTTTAGCTAGTTTCTATTGCAATGCATATACTTTTATGCGTTGTCAAATAACTAGAGTAATAAATTTCTAACAAACTCATGAAGTTTAAAAGTGCACGAATTGGTGTACAAAAGAAATACAGACAGGATTGACATTCTATGCCTTCGTGTATGGATAGTAGGTATATGAATAAAAGTGGACGGTATATGAATAAAAGATTAATATAGGACGGTATAATTAAGTATGAGCATTTGTTAACTTATGTGTAAATGATTTTAAAAATAATGATGAGGAATAATGTTCAAAAAGATTGATAAGCAAGTCCTTCTTCGATAGTAAGATGTAAGATGTAAGCGACGCGTTTAATAAAGTTAAAAGCTTACAAAGACTTGAAATTGCACATTCAAAGTAGATATTAAAGGAAGTAAATTTGTTTTATTTTTTACTTATTTCATTAAAATTTGCCACATGCTGAGGCCTCATCTCATACTTTTCTGTCTCTGTCACATCCTGGTTAAAATGACAGATTTGTAGCACGTGTCTGCGATTTTGACTAGAAAGAGGCTTTCGTAGGTTCATAAATTATCCTATATGCTGTAAAAACGTAGATACACAGAACAGTGTATTCAAGTTAAGACAATGATTGTATCTAATATCTACTCAGTCGAGAACAAGATATGCTCTAAGCCAACGCCATTTACCATACAACAATGGAGAGAGGTACACCATACAGCTATAACGTTTATTGATGGCTTTTAAGAGCCCATCAGGAACTGTCCGTCTTTGCCCGCTGATAGAGATTGCTTACGAAGAGATCACAGGGTCATTTCATTGTTTTAATTCTCAAAACTGTACTTCAAAGGGCAGAAAAAATATTTATGATTGGTATATTATATCTGGCAATAAATTTCAACTGAAACATTATAGTGCAACTCTCTGCACAAAAAAAGTAAAAAATTCGCATGTTTACTTCTGATAACATATAGACTTATTGTTATACCAGAAACTTTATATTTGAATTATATATTATAAAATGAATGAATGACATCGAATCACGCTTGAAGGGATGGACTAATTTTGGTATTTCTGTTTTTGTTGTATTGTTGATTTTCAGAAGAATATATAAAGAGATAAGCTGGGAAAAATACAGGGAAAGTGGGAAAACCACACTTCAATTTTGTCCATACCAACTCTAATTAACTGTTAATGTCAAGCGATACGAAGTTCGCCGCGTCATCTTGTTTATTATATAAATAAAATCCCTGGACTTTTAACTCAAATCGGTCTGACCATCGTTTTATGAGTATTAGTCAAACTTCTTTTGAAAATCCTTTTTCATTATATTATTTATATATTTTCACTATTAATCTTAACTGATCGATCATGAAAAAAAGGGATTGAATACACAGAGAGAGAAAGAGTAGTACACTTTCAGCTATAAAGTGAAAGTATTTCTCTATTTCCTTGAAAATGTTAAGTTATTGAGGTATTTTTCCAGTTTAATCTTGGCTATTCGAATATTTTGTATTTATTTAAAATTCATGCACCATAATAATGTACGAAGGTAGACTTAATGCTACATGGCATTCAATAGTTATGGGGGTGCATAGAAAAAAATATTAACTAAACATTTGCAAACACATTTAAACCTAATTGAAAGAAGTAAAATCTTTTAATTTCAGTTGATGTCTACATTAAGTGCAGTTCGTTTGAACTAAAAGCAACAACCCTATTTTGCGTTACATAAGGAGAAAAAAATGATATATCCCAACTACACAATCATTAAATCACGTCATACAATTTTATGTTCATATCATTAAAACTCACTATCTTACACAAACAACCATTGAAAACACTGAATGGCATCATTAACATAAAAAATAATGATCGACTTGCACAATCGCCAAAAACGTTCGAAATTTAATAAAATTTAATGATAACATGATTTTTTATTTACAACCTTTAAAATTGAATTATTTGGTAATTATTAATTCTCAAGACGTGTCTATTGTCATGTTTTTAGGGTTGTATGTAAAACCGAAACCCTATTACTAAGCCTCCGCTGTCTGTTTGCCTGTCTCCAGGCTGTATCTCATATTTCGTGATAGCTAGGAAGCTGAAATTTTCACAAATGATGTATTTCTGTTGCCACTGTAACAACAAACACTAAAAATTAAAAAAAGATGTTACAATAAACTTTTTTTTTTCATATTTTTTTTTGCTCAATATTAAAAGCGGTAACAAGCAGACGCTTAAAATTTTCACAGAATATCATCTTTCAAAATAAATAATTAAATAACAATAAACTAAATATTAAAGGTGGGCTCCCATATAAAAAAAAAACTTAATTTTTAATAGATAGATGATAGTAGGGAACCCTTCTTAGTTGATTCCGAATTGCACTTGCGCGGTTTTTTAAATAATGTTATTTTTACGACATTTGGTCCAGGCTCCTTTGCAGGATAGACCATCTGCCTTCCTGCCATAAAAAAGCTCGTAAAAGGCGAGCATAGGCTTACCGTCACTAACACCGTGACATCCTATTAGGTGGTAGAGTTTCGCAGCAACTTACTCGAATCGGTACCACCGCCTTACCTATTCCTGCCGACATAACGTCATGACGTGTTCCGGTTTGGATGGTAAGGTAGCCGGTAAACTTACTTTTGCTCGAGGCCTAACATCCCGGCCTTAGGTTGGCAACGCACCATTACCACCTTTGGTGTCTCTAGACGGCGAGAATATCTTACCATCAGGAAATCCGTCTGCTTGATTGTCTTCCATTATCATAAAAAAAAGGTTTCCTGAAGAGAAGATATAGACGTCGCCATAAATAATAATTGTGTTTAACGCACCTGAGGCTGGAAAGTAGCATCTTGCGTGAGCAATTTCACAACAAAAAAGCGACAATGATCGGCCCTGACGTCATGGAAGCAGACGTACTACAGAAAATGGCGAATTGTGGTAAAACTTTATCACCCGTGGTCATAGTACAAGAGGCAAACACTGACGACCGCTCTGTAGGCCACTGTTGTCTCTTACCATTAGGAGAGCCTTGTGCTTTTCCGCTGACTTTTAATATAAAAAAAATACAAGTCAAATTAAGCACCACCTCCGGTTTTTCGTCATTTGGAAATAGTTTGCGACTGAATTTTATAAAATACTAGCTGTCCCGGCGAACTTCGTTCCACCGGTTCTGTTTGTTTGGCAAAATAAAAATGTTGTTTTTCCGAGTTTCCCATTAGTTTTTTTCTTTATTTTTTAAACCTTCCCTGGACTTCCGCAAATATTTAAAACTAGTCAAACCGGTCCAGCTGTTCACGTGTTTTAGTGAGACTAACGAATAGCAATTCGTTTTTATATTATATATAAGAAGATAAATAGAAAAAGCCCTACTAAGCTTTGTAAGGCGCATATATTTTTATTACTTTGTAATATAATAAATATTATAAACATTATGTGTCTGCTTCGATAACATAAAATTTTACTACTTCCTCCACACAACACGATCAAGTAATGAATATGTATTTTTATCTACTGACTCTTATAACCCTATGATAAGTATTGAGCCCATATTGATTAAATTTACAGACAAAACCGAGGTTAAACTGATCTGTTACAGTTATCTCTAACAAACATTAAAAGTAACGATACGTTTTTGAAGCAATGTTTCGTCATTTTGCTATTTTGCTACATGCTTTCTTTTTAAAAAAAATATTAGATAAATATAAGTTTTGTTACGTGTACAAAAATAATAGTATAAGTGTTTTTTTTACCGCGATAATAAAAAAAATAAATGTTTAGGAATAAGATGACTATGTTTACATACATAGATATTTTCACGCCAAGTCCCTTACGGAGTTGGAAAAGAGTATCGAGTGCCAAACTTCATGATCCTGACAAGCAAGCCTGTCTGGTTTCCTTCATATTCAATCTCACTCTTTCTCGGATCTCACTGTTGTGTTTGAAGTACATACATTTGTAGTTTAAACCTCTGCTGTAATTTGTGTTGTGAATTTTACGTAAAATAAAAATAATAATAATAATCATCATATAGAGTATAGAGAGTCATATAGAGTAGTAATCATATAGAATAAATAAATAAATAAATATCTCTGGAGAAGTTACACAAATTGAATCTAACCCCAAAGTAAGCAAATTATATGCTTGTGTTATGGGTGTTAGTCAACGATTTTAATACATAGAAATACTTAAATAGATACAAGAATAACATAACAGTCGTCATTATCATCACAGCCTCCAAACATCATTGTACTTCAAGTCGTATAAGACACGACTCACAAGATTGTTTAATTGGTAGGTGTAAGTATCATTAAATAATATAACTACCGAGTGACGTCAATGGATTTTTATAAGTAGATAGATCGCGCCAAAGGCCATTTCATACTAACATTAAGTCAGGCACCACATATCTTAGTTTAATGGGCTATTGTTGAATACAGAGAATAAAGATGCAGATGAGCATTTAGATAACTTATCTTCCGCCAAATCGGATATAGGCAGAGGCAGAGATAGTATAAGTTATTATCCATACTAAGCTTACTTCATTCACATAATAGCACCTGTTACCCACTGTCTTCTTATAAACTTTTTTAATCTCGACCAGAAATACTTTGAGTTAGACTTACCCTCGTCCCAAGCTATAACCGACCGTGGTCCAGGACCCCTTTATGGAGTAGACAATGTGCCTCTCTGCCAGGCACCTCAAAAACGCGAGAGCAGTTTTAATAGTCTATTACCAGCTAGACCACTGGAGGTAGAGTGCTGAGCAACTTGCCCATATAGGGATCCATATCCTTATTTGTACCTTTCGCAATAATGCTACACCGGGGGTAAAAGGGTTAGCGTAACCAGTAGATTTACACAATAGGCCAAACATCCTGGTAACACTCTTTTATCTTAAGGAAAGCCATGCTTACACACATACAAAATCCTAGACATACATGTTAATATGACGGTAGAGTAGACTTAAAGTTAATTGGTTCTTCATAATTCATTGTAGAATGTCCGACATCTGTTTTAGTTCTCCTCTTTCGGGATGGAAACCATACCAAAACATTTGTACGGAAGCTCTTGAGCTATTATATTAAAACATAGTTATGTTCGACCTAGTATCTTCAACTACCCTCATGCCAAAATCCAAAAAAAATGCATAAAAGACAGACATTCATATAGAGTATTTATTTTATCATTACCTCCGCCCACATGATGTCCGTGGGTGGAGGTGATCACTTTCCATCAGGTGACCCACTTGCTCGTTTGCCTCCTCTTCTATAAAAAAAAATCATTATATATCATGGGGCTTAGTGTCTTCGGCTAGTCGTGGATGCCCTGATTGTACCTCTGCTGCTGTATTTTCGGGCCCTTATCCCCGTGAAGGTCAATTTTTTATAATTAACAGTAGTAGGACTTACCAGTTTTTACTATTATTTCCACAGTAGGTATTGCACTCTGCAAAAATGTCATGCATCATCAATGTAGACTATAAGGTTCAACATTTAGCGGTACTATTTTAAAGTAAACAATGTCTGGATTTAGAGAACCAAAAAAAATAATCGTTCACAAATGTTGTTGTTGAATTATAGCAAATGCTTAATACGTAAAATAAAAATAAATAATCCGACATGTTCTAATTCATGTTTAAACATATTTCTAAATAACGTTATCTATGAATTAAAATAACACTTTTGACGTGTCTGTATGTTAATTATGTTAATATTAAAAAGTTATTTAAAACAAAGATAATACAATAACGAGTTTGACCTAATTAGATAATTTCATTCATAAAATAACGCTCGAATTCAGATGTCATTCTTGACATTCGAACCTGTCTAATTTTATCAACATTACAAAATTATAACTATTTTCATTGATAGTTCATAAAATTATATCTTTAACTTTTCTTATATCTACCACTATTTTAAATAGACATACATTTTTCCACGATCAGATCATTCCGATATTATCCGAGGGTAATGTTAAGAGTCTCCGAAACCGGCGTGTTTTTATGAAAAGTGTAAGAAACGTGAAGGAAGCCAGACAGATTTGTCAGGATCTTGAGGTCTGGCACTCAATACTATCTGCCTACCCCGCAAGGGACTTGGCGTGAATATATGTATGTATGCATTTTTTTAAAACTATTTTATCTTCCACTCTTATGTATCGCTATAAATAAAAAAATATATATATTTAATTCCCGGTTCCTACATTCAAGAAACGAGTCGTTTTGGTTAAGGATGGTAGTTTTTTGTACTAATAGTAAAAATTCGTTCGTTATCGACTGTTAACTCAAAAAAAATTGTGTAACTACGAGCAACGTTTCGTCACTTTTAGGCAACTTACCTATGGTTATAACGGATTACGGTTCGTTTATTATAGGAACCCAGCTTAAAAGTTAATATGTATGACTGCTTTATGTATGTATGTCTGTAGTATGTATGTCCGCTGTAGTATGTCTTCTGAAGTCATAATATGAGTTTACGCGCGTTAACTTAACGCAAATTTAGTAATCGATTCGAAAGCGCGAAAGCTTGATGCTAGTTTCTGACATATTCATTATCCTGATACTCGTAACGATATGTGTATTGCGTATCGTCTGGAAAGCAGAAACACCATAAACTGATTTCCATACAATAGGGTTTCTTGATCACAATGTCGGAATGATCGTTTCATTTTCAGAAAGCTACTTTCCCATTTAGATTTGTATGGGATTCTGTAAGGGTATTATGGAAAAGGTAAAGTTGGTGATAAATTTTGTACGTTTAAAAAGAACAAGCGCATACTATAAAATACTGTATCATAAAATCATCACCTTATTATAAAAAAATCTCCAGACAACATTGAAATAATCGACTACGTTATCTCTTAAACCGGGAAACGACAACGGCGAGCACTAACGCTATTGCAGCAGATATAGATAGTTTCATAGAGTTTGACGAATTTATTTCTCTCACAAATTGCATGGTACATAGTTGGGATATTTTATGCAGATCTAAAACTTACCAATAATAACACATTATATCGTATCACTATATTGACTTTTTGCCTCTGTGGTCTAGAGGTCAGGCGTCGAATTCGACTTCTTGAAGTCTCGGAATCGATCCCCGCATTGGGAGATAAAAAATGAAACAGAAAATGTATGTTTTCCATTTTCTAATTCAAAATAACGTTGCCCGGGATTAGCTATGTACCTACATGAATCTGGTTAGCGATAACTAATCCTAGTTGCCCTGGCTACACCTCTGTCTTCTTTATCGGGGATGCAAGCGTTAAGACACGTTTTTATAACGACGCCAAAACAAGTTTTCTGCTTTACCCAAAACTTTTATATTGCTAATTTAATAATACCATATGAAGGAAATTGAATTATAGTAATGAAGGTTTTATGTAATTGAATGTTACTCAAACTTAAAGCGGTGACAGCTCTACCGAAAACGAGACCCACAAAATGCAGTTCCTGAGATTCAAGTTGACGTCATCTTTTTCTCCCACCTTCACATTCTTAGCATGTTCCTTCACACTCACATATTCTTAGATCAACTTTAAAACTCCTCAAACCAAATCTCAGCATTTTCTTATCTACTGTTTGATTGGCTGGGGTTGCTTCTTGTTGTCGATAGGCCGCGTGTATTTATTTTCAATAGGATATCCTCTGACTCGTTGCCTCCAAGCCACTCCTCTAACTAATTGCTAAGTGTCAAAGTCTACAAACTACCTTAACCTCTAACACGTAACAGGGTAATGGCGAGCTTTGATTTTATGGCGCCAGGAGTAGTTAGGACGATGGTACCAATTTTGGCGAGCGTATGCACTTTGCAACCTACTTGTGATTGCGCTGGTGAAATAATAAAGTAACCAGCGGGCGATGTGGTCGTCACATCCCAATGCCTAATCTCCTTGATTCCTTACGTGCTTATGCACAAGTTAGACAAAAAGTGTTCTAATACAAAACAATGACATCATAGTGTAACATTAATATTAATGAAACATTGAGCAAGTCCAGTCTGCTGTAATTATCACTTGATTGATACAGTCATTACTGGGCGCGTGTGGTACCGCCACCGAGTACAGGAGTAAACAGAAAGTTTACTTCTACAACAGTCATAAACATTTGCTAGGGTTGTCACGTGACAATAAATTCCTAGCTAATGGTAAATGACAACCTCCGGATTTAATATTTTACCGATGTGTTACCAACAGTTATATGTTAAAATCAAGCAAGCAATTAATGTTATTACTATTTATTTCTTATATTTATTTAAACTATCTTTATACACAGATATTTTTTACCGAGCCATTCCGAAAACATTTCTTGCATCTCGGGTAATAAGTTTTCGTAGAAAAAATTTACAGTTCTAACAGCTTGAAGATAGAAATGTTTGGAGCTGCTCAAAGATTCCACGAGTGTATTTATTATTAATTAAAATTTTATTTGAGGTCAAAATTTCAACGCTTGGCTCGACCACACAACATAAGCAAAATAAATGCATTCTAAAAAATCAATAGTTTATTTATTTCATTGAATAGGTTAAAAGCATTATTCATTTGAAAAAGCGCGTAATATTGGTAGTCAAGAAATAACACACGCAAACGCAAAGTTTTGGATGTTTATGATTGTAATTTTAGTTCCTTTTCACAGTTATTGACCATTTGGTAATATCGGGATAGACACACCCTTCTGTTTATCTTATTTTAATACTACATTTAGTAATTGTGACCTATTAATAAAGTTTTTCTGTCCTAAGTATGTAGTGATCATTCTGAGCTATGTGTTAGCACTCCTTCGTGAATTTAGATCACGCTGTATCACGTTCAATAGTGCTGTGGTCGGAAGCAGTAATACTACCCATGAATTTTCATTATGACGGTCATTTGTATTATACCAGCAAGGTTGTGTACAACTGACAATGTAAGTAATAATTATGATACTAACTAGCATTTAATTAACTTAATATTTTGTTAAAGTAAAATCCATTGTCCCCGAAAAATTTTACTTGGGTATTTTATTGTTTATTGGCTGACCTGACAGACGTTGGTGGTTGACTAACAATGAATTTTTTTTTCATATGAACCTTTTCCTAATCCTGATAATACACCCGTTCAGGAGTGATACGATGACCAACAGAAATATATATTATTTTCATAAATAATAGTAGTTCATCAAGCAGATGTCCTAACTTATCAAGGAATATTGAATTAAAATATACCTGAATTATTTTCTTTCTTGAATTTCCACGAAATAATTAAAAGTATCTTCACATCCATATCCCCGAAGTGGTAGGCAGAGGCACAACCACGGCACCCACGACTAGACGAAGACACTAAGTCCCACAATGTGATAGGTGGCAAGCCTATCGCCAACCGGGCACATATCCAATCCCGGACAACGCTATTTTTATTACAAAATTGAAAATATACATACATTTTCTAATTGTTTTTTCTGCCCGACCCGGGAATCGAACCCGGGACTTCAAGAAGTCAAGTCCGGAGCCGTACCGCTAGACCACAAAAGCGATCATTCTACAAACATTTTAAAAACGAAATTAACCGAAACCATCGAGATGTTTCCAGGTGTTAGCAAGATAAACAAACTTATAACGACAAAATACAAAATTCAAATATTACAAATACAATACAATTTATTTTTCTTCAGGGCTTCTTTTACATTCGCTGTTGTGTCGATAGTGACTTAATTTCAATACATATCTGTATGCCAAGTCCCTTGCGTTGCAGGCAAAGAGCTTGCAGACCTGTATGACTTACGCCCAATATTAGTAATCAATCCTAACCCAAAACTTGCTGTCCAAGATTGACATTTTGATTTATTTTTATGTTATCGCTTGCCAATAACATATCTATGGACAGGATAAATATGGCAATTACGTATAGGATAGGCCGGTGGATACGCAGCTATCTAGATTGCTTGAAATCCATCTTTAGAGATACATTGTTAACATTGGACGTTATTCATTATGCGCTTCTATTAACCTCTCACATTCACAACCCATCATCAGTCCGGACATGTCCAATTGTGAAGTTTTTAATCAACTTCTTTCGAGTAACATATTGAG